>JBBPBX010091841.1:0-13855 GCA_038048925.1 Garcialebias charrua
AAGAAACGAAGGCTTGAAATATTTCATTGTGTAGTGAATGAGTTTCAGTTTGTGAATGGTGATAAAAATTGAACTTTGTCATGATGTTCTAATTTTACGAGACGTACGTGTATGAAAATTGTGAACACGTCTGTTGATTTCTAGTTGTCCTTGCCAACAACAATCTCTGTCAATAAAACGAGAGTTAAAGATGGAACAGTTGATAAAAGTTTGCAGTTACAGTATTTGTGGAGATTGCTTTGCTTTTTTTTTCTGTTCTGCTGAGCAACGATTGCTAAATGTGTCCAAACTTTGTTGTAAAATAATAATTAAGAAATGAAGAAGACTGTTAGTGTTTACTTCCTTCCTACAGTGGAGCAGAACTTGTGTCCAGTGAATTTTTGACCCGTTTCGTTCTGGGCTCGTTGGCTCGTGCACGCCAGCATTGAGTGACTCTTTCTGGTTTTACAACAAGCAAGTTGAATTTTGCATGAAAGTATCCCATGGAGAGCATCCTTAAGCCAACGCATCGGGCTCGTGCATCAGTTCATCCTGAGTTGGGGTGTGACAGATTTCTGTCTTGTTTGGTTTTACAACAAGCAAGTTGAATTTTGCATGAAAGTATCCCATGGAGAGCATCCTTAAGCCAACGCATCGGGCTCGTGCATCAGTTCATCCTGAGTTGGGGTGTGACAGATTTCTGTCTTGTTTTCGTGTCAAGTTTCAACTTCAAACCAAAGAACTGTTACTAACTCTAAGCTGGTGTCTGAGGTCTGTCAGAGACCGGCTTCTTCTTCACTGTAGTAAAAGTTGATCTTCATAAAGAACCTGCAGTGCTCACTTTTGAAATACTGTACTGCAGTTTTATTTGTTGCACCGTTGCTGTCTGCTGGATTGCTGGTGCTAAGTTGCTGTTTTTGGTTGTTCTGTCACTTTTCCAGGTCTGAAGTTGCAGCTCTGAAGCAGCAACTGTGTGGTCTTGAGTTTACAGCTGAAATTAGCTCCAACCGTTTTCTAATTGATGTTTTTTAAATGGAATGCAGCTGAGCTTTTAACGGCATTTAGGCCATTACTGACTGGGTACCACTAAAGATGGTGCTTTTAGAGTTAACCGCTGGTTTGAGACCATATGTCAGTGCACGTGGTCCCTGAAGGCTTTGTGTTTGGTCCATTAAAAGCAAAACATAGTTTCCTTCACCACGATCTTGCTGAGCACTCCTCTTTTCCATTTAAACCACAAGAAAAGCAGAATACACCAGCTTCTCACTGCCCTGGCAGATGCTTGGAAAAGTCTTTCAAATCTTTTTCCCCTCCATCTTCTTAACTGAATGCTTTTTTTTTTTTTTTTCCAAGATGGCCGCGCTCAGACCAGCCGCAGCTTCATGGGCTCCCAGTTCATCCCCAGTTTTTAGTAATTTTAATAGTGTTTTTGTACCTGACTCTGCGCGTTTTTTGCGGGTGAATTATAGCCGAACTGAGCTGTTAAGAATTGGAGCGGATTTACCACAAGGCACAGCTGATATCAGCAACGAACTCAAATCAGAGCTCGGAAGATTGGAGCTGTTAAGAACATCTCTCTGGAAGCAGATGCGCTCCGGTTCACGCTCCAGGGGAAAGAAAAGAAAGCGGTGCTCCCGAGGAAAGAAGCGGGGCTGCCGAGCAGGAATTATGACGAGACTGCGGGCAGACGCTAAAACCGGGAGACCCCCGATGCCGGCTCTTTTTCTGTCTAACGTGCGCTCGCTGGACAACAAAATGGCTTTAGTACCTCCGTTCAATGAAAAAGACGTTGATAAGTATTTTATCATGTTTGAAAGAGCCGCAAGTACTTTGAAGTGGCCAGAAACTGTTTGGCCCATATTGTTACAGAGTGTGTTAAAAGGAAAAGCACAGGATGCCTATGCATCTCTTTCTGCAATTGATAGTGGTGTCTATGCTAACGTGAAAGAAGCTATACTGCGTGCATATGAGCTAGTTCCGGAAGCATACCGGCAGAAGTTTAGAAAATGTAAGAAAGTAGATAATCAGTCTTATGCTGATTATGTCAGGGAAAAGGAGCTACTTTTTGATCGCTGGTGTACTGCGAGTGCAGTGACTGATTTTGACCAGCTGAAGCAGCTAATGTTGTTGGAAGATTTCAAATTAAACTTACCAGACAGAGTAACCACGTATTTAAATGAAAATAAAGTGTCTGACGTTTCTAAAGCTGCAATCTTAGTGGATGAGTATATGCTGACGCATAAAATACACTTTGAACGTTCAAGCTTTGATAAAACTCGAAGCCCTAGTCATGTTAAGACCAGTTTTGATTCCTCTCAACCTTTTAGATACAGATCCAATGGTAATGGTAAATTCAGAGGGCCTGTTGTTCCTCACAGAGACCGTGATGTAACTGCAGAACGACGTGAAAGTGATGTGAAAGAACCAGTAAGATGTTACTACTGCAAACAGGAAGGGCATGTAACTAGAACCTGTCCTAAATTACATAGAAAAGAACCAAAACCTGTAGCTGCACTTAAAAGGTTAGACAAGACGTTTCCCTCTGTGATAACAACATGTGAACGTGATGGATTCAAACCTTTTATAATGGAAGGGTTTATATCTACATCTCCATCAGGAAAGATGATACCTGTTAAAATACTCAGAGACACAGCCGCTTCACAGTCATTCATTTTGGACAATATTTTACCTCGAGATGAAGTTATTGAGATGGAAGCTGGAGTTCCCATTTGTGGTTTTAACATGCAGGAAGTTAATGTTCCTTTATGTAGGATCGTGGTTCAGTCAGAGTTGTGTTCAGGAGACGCTGTGGTAGGACTGCGTCCAAACTTTCCTATAAAAGGCATCTCCATGATTATGGGTAACGACTTGGCTGGAGGTCGCGTTTTAGTCACTCCAGAGGTGACTCCTGTTCCAGTGATGTCCCCTCAATTAGATAACTTAGCTCGCACATTTCCTAATGTTTTCACCTCTTGTGCAGTTACTCGTGCAGCTCTTAAACGACAACAGGAGGAGGAGAAAGCTGAAGAAGTTGAGCTGAGTGACAGTTTTTTCAGTTCTGAAACTGACCAGACCCCAGTGAGCTCTGAGGAGAACACTTTAGAGGGAGTAAGACTCTCATGGTCTAGGGAACAGTTGATTAATCTTCAGAAGAGCGATGTTAGTTTAACATCATGTTTTATTGATACAGAACCTGACAAACCTGACACACTGAGTAATGGTTATTACTTTAGTGATGGCATTTTGATGCGTAAATGGACTCCATTGACAGCCTCTTCTGATGAAGAGTGGCGTAGTGTAGAACAGATTGTTCTCCCTACTCAGTATCGGCCAGAGGTTTTACGTTTGGCGCACGATAGTCCCTTAGCTGGTCACCTGGGTATTAGCAAAACATATGACCGTGTGTTACGTCATTTTTTTTGGCCAGGTTTAAAGAAAGATGTCGTACTTCATTGCAACTCATGCCATTTTTGTCAGATAGCTGGAAAACCGAACCAGACTGTCCCACCTGCTCCTCTTTTTCCTATCCCGGCTATTGCTGAGCCTTTTGAGAGAGTCTTAGTGGACTGTGTAGGACCACTCCCCAGAACAAAGGCTGGAAACAAGTACTTAGTTACTGTGATGTGTGCCTCCACTCGTTTCCCAGAAGTTTTTCCTGTAAGAAAAATAACAACCCCAGTGGTGGTAAAGGTATTAACCAGGTTTTTCTCGTTGTTTGGGTTACCACGGGTGGTGCAGACTGACCAAGGCAGCAATTTTATGTCAAGAGTGTTTTCACAGGTCATGAAACAGTTAAACATCCAGCATACCTGTTCGGCTGCATATCATCCAGAAAGCCAGGGTGCCCTTGAACGATTCCATCAAACATTAAAAACCATGCTACGTACATACTGTCTGGAATTCAACAAAGATTGGGATGAGGGAGTGCATCTCCAGATGTTTGCTATACGGGAGGTAGTTCAAGAGAGTTTGGGTTTCAGTCCAGCTGAATTGGTTTTTGCACACGAAGTTCGTGGTCCCTTAAGGCTGTTAAAAGAAAAGTGGATATGTGAGAAGTCTGACAAGAATTTGTTAGACTATGTAAGTGACTTCCGTTTTAAATTAGTACGTGCTTGTGAAATAGCTAAAACTAACCTACAGACGGCACAAGTTAAAATGAAATCCCTGTTTGATCGAAAAGCTGTAGCACGAGTGTTTCAACAGGGTGACAAAGTGTTAGTTCTACTTCCTATTCCTGGTAGTAGCTTACAGGCCCGTTATAGTGGACCTTATGTCGTTCAGAAGAAGCTAAACGAACGTGACTATTTGGTTTCTACTCCAGATAGGAGGCGTACTACTCGTCTTTGTCACATCAACATGTTGAAACCATACATTGAGAGGGTTAGCGTGTTAGCTGTTCCCCTCTGTGATGACCCAAGAGTAGCCGAAGATGTAGAGCCCCAAAAGGAGCTCTCCAGTGCTGAACAGGAGATGGACAGTTCCCCTTCTGCCATTCTTGAAGGCAAGCTCTTAAATTCACAATATCTACAGAATCTACAGTTGTTGTTCTCCCACCTAGATGATAATAAAAGGGATGAACTAAGACAATTGATATTTGCTAATGAGTGTTTATTCTCTGATGTCCCTTCTAGAACGGATATCATAAAACACGATATTGATGTGGGTGAAACAAAACCTATTAAACAACACCCTTATAGAGTGAATCCAGAAAAACGCTTACGCATGAACAAACAAGTGCAGTACATGCTGAACAATGGCTTGGCCATACCCAGTACTAGTGCTTGGAGTTCACCTTGTTTGTTGATAGTCAAACATGGCGGTGATGATCGGTTTTGCACCGATTTTAGAAAAGTAAATGCTGTAACCAAACCAGATTGTTATCCTCTCCCTAGAATCGAGGATTGTGTCGACCATGTGGGCGCTGCACGCTTTGTAACCACTTTGGACTTATTGAAAGGTTATTGGCAGGTGCCATTAACTGAACGAGGTCAGGAGGTCTCTGCTTTTGTTACCCCTGATAGTTTTCTTGAGTACACAGTTATGGCTTTTGGCATGCGTAACGCTCCTGCTACTTTCCAAAGACTAATGAACATAGTTTTGTCTGAGTTACCCTTTTGTGAAGCATACTTAGATGATGTGGTGGTGTTCTCAGATACTTGGGAAGATCACTTGAAACACCTACAAACTGTTTTCACACGTCTGACAGAAGCTAACTTGACAGTTAACCTAGCTAAGTGTCAGTTTGGGCACGGAACTGTGACCTATTTAGGTAAACGTGTTGGAAGTGGTCAAGTACGTCCAGTTGAGGCAAAAGTGGAAGCAATATTGTCTGTCCCAATACCTTCCACCCGGACGGAGCTGAGGCGTTATCTAGCCATGGTGGGGTACTACAGAGGGTTCTGTAAGAACTTCTCTGCTGTGGCTGCTCCCCTAACGGATCTTCTCAGCCCGAAAACACCCTTTACCTGGTCTGAGAGGTGCCAAGAAGCGTTTGATCAAACAAAAACGTTGTTAACTAAGGCTCCAGTGCTAGCTGCACCAAAATTCGATGTCCCTTTTAAACTGGCTGTAGATGCTTGTGACTCTGGAGTAGGAGCTGTTCTCATTCAGGAAGGAACAGACGGAGTGGAACACCCAGTTTCCTATTACTCCCGGAAGTTGAACAAACATCAAAAAGGGTACTCGACCATAGAAAAGGAAGCCTTGGCTTTGATCTTGGCACTAGAGCATTTTGAAGTGTACATTGGAGGATCTTGCGATCCCATTATTGTATACACTGACCACAACCCCCTTACTTTTTTGCATCGGATGTGTAATAAAAATCGACGTTTAATGAGCTGGTCTTTGCGACTGCAGCCTTTTAACCTCTCCATATTACACATTAGAGGAAAGGACAACGTTATAGCCGATGCCCTCTCTCGTTTTTGAATACTCTGCCCTAACTTGTTTTTTGTATGATGTTATGTAGCCGGTGTCCTCACAAGACTACATTTTTCCCCCATACAAAACACTGGTGGTGGAGGTGTTACATATCCTGAGGAAGCTGCCAATGCTGACACCTATAGTTCTTATGTATGTTGACTGCAGTCATGCTTTTGTTGGTTAATTAGTCTGATTATGATCAGGCTTGTGTGTGTTCAGCCAGGAACACCTGAGAGCCACGCCTATATATACTTCAAGTTGACTGTACTTGGATGCGGTGTGTTGTGAGCTCAGAGGAGGTTGCTTTTGCTGAGCTGTTTGAGTACTGTATGGTACTGTGTGGGGTGTTCTCCGCCCACCCCCGTCTTGAAGTCTGATCTTCTGTTTAGAAGGTTGTTGGTGAGTAACTACTAGCTCATGTTTGGTCTTGACTGCTAGATGCACTTAAAGAGTAACTACTAGCTCATGTTTGGTCTTGACTGCTAGATGCATTTGTGTCAGCTCATTTGTTTGTGGAGTTTGACTGTGCTTGATGCACTTAGGAATGTTTGCTCATCTTTTGACTTTTGTTGTGCTTAGTGCACTGGGTAGCTGAAGGCTGCATTGATGACATTAGGATCCTGCTAATGATAATTGATATCAGGGAGGCTGACCTGTGTGGTTAGGTTAAGTTGGTTTAACCAGGAGGTTGTGTGGCTGGTCCAGAGGTGACCAGCTGTTTGGAGCTTTTTGGAGCTTGGAGCTGTTTGGAGCTTTTTGGAGCTTGGAGCTGTTTGGAGCTTTTTGGAGCTTGGAGCTGTTTGGAGCTTTTTGGAGCTTGGAGCTGTTTGGAGCTTTTTGTTTGTTTGCCTAATGACAGAGTGAGATCGGTAGTCCAGTTATATCGTTTTTTCTTTTACCCCTAGGGTCCCCTTTTGGTCAGGTAGTCCGTCTCCAGACAGGCTGCGACGGCCCTGTTTTATGGGTTGGGCCGACGCTGGGGACGTTATATTATTTTTGGCTGACTCACTCTGTCCACCATTTGTTTGTACTTTTGTCTGTCTTTTGCTTTTTTCCTGACCCTGTGCCAGAAGACGGTGCACTCCGCACCTGGAGGGAGGAGTCGGGCAGTTTTTCAATAAAGCTTTTTAATTTACCTTCTGCCTTCTTGTGTCTTGTGTCCCTTTAATGTGTTCGGCCTGAGCCAGCCGTAACACGTGCCAACGCCATTTAGGCCTCTTGGCGGCAGCCATACCCTGTGTGCCACACGCATTGCTGAAAATGCGGACCCTACAAGTATGGCTAAACCAACAGACACAACCCACCCTGCTTGGTCGAGCAGGAAAGGTTAGAATAGGTTCAGAGTGCCTGAGAGCCCTGGAACCTTGGAGAGACTTGTCTATCTTCACGGAAGGGGTCCCGCTGGGTAGGGTGTCATCTCGTGTGGTCATCACGACGGACGCCTCAAAAACAGGATGGGGGGTGATCTGCAGAAATCAGAACGCCCGTGGTCTTTGGAATAAACAGGAAGCGAGATTATATATCAACTTCTTGGAATTGTTGGCCGTATTCCTGTCAGTAAAATACTTCTTTGGAAAAGGTCTGATCGCAGGGCAGCACGTCCTGGTGAAATGAGATAACAGGACCACAGTGTCCTTCATCAACAGAGAGGGAGGGACAAGGTCCCGAGCCCTCCTCGGACTGACGCAGAAGATGCTCACATGGTGTGCTCCAAGAATCTTGTCACTCAGGGCGACTCATGTTCCCGGTGAACTAAATTATGGAACGGATGCCCTCTCGAGAGGGCCTTTCTTGGCGTCAGAATGGAGCCTGAATCCACAGGTTGTGGAGCAGGTCTGGTCACGATTTGGGAGAGCTTCAGTGGACTTGTTCGCTTGCAAAGCTAACTCGCAGTGTGACCTTTACTTCTCTTTGAAGGAAGCAGATACATCGTTGGGAACGAACGCTCTGGCACATGACTGGCCAGCAAGGGTGCTATACTATGCTTTTCCACCTGTCCGAGGTGACACTGGAACGCGTACGTCAGGGAGCCCTCTCCCTGATACTGATAACCCCCAGGTGGCCGCAGCAACTATGGTTCCTGGATTTGATCTGAATGTTATCAGGGATACCATGGCAATTGCCTCCTCACAGGGACCTGCTGACTCAGGCACATGAGCAACTTCTACACCCACGTCCAGAGTTGTGGCGGCTCTCAGCCTGGCCTCTGAAGGGAAATGGCTGAGGGCCTAAGGCTTTGATTGCTTTATCCAAAAACAAACAGCAACAACATACACAAGGGTGTCCCTTGGTGTTTATGTTCGCTTAGGAGACGTTCAATGGGGAGGTTCCTCTCTCCTTTAATGGGTCTCCGACATCAGGATGGGCTACACTTGTCAGTTGTGCCCTTTGTAACCTAAAAGGATGAGTAATCACACTTGTGGAGCATGCTTATGCTGCCTCTAGTTGGCTTTTCATCTATGCGCCCGGTGGTAACATCAAGCTGATGTTTTTTACGTGGGGTATTTCTTCTTCCCGGACTGTGCTCTCTGCATACCTTGAAGAGAGCAGCTGGGGGATGCCTGCCGTATCTAGGCGGATGTTTCCACATGCATTTTGCCGAGCATTTCAAGGGCGTGAATGGATTACGTTCCCATAGTGATATGTTGCACCGAGTGACAAGACTGATAAGGGAACTGAAAGTTATGCACCATAACTCATGTTCCCTGAAGGAAGGGAACGAGGTGCAACATACCTGGCCCTTTCAATGCTGAAAGCTCGGTGAAGTGCATTCTGGAGATCGATGGATGGGCGTCAGCGGCTTAAGTACCCAGAGGGTGGAGCCTCTGGCGCGACGCTGACGCCCCCTGCCGTAAAGGCGTGATTGTATTCCTTCAGGTAAACTGCGCGGGCGCAATTTCCCATAGTGATATGTTGCACCTCGTTCCCTTCCTTCAGGGAACATGAGTTATGGTGCATAACTTTCAGTTTCTTTGTCCTTTTAACACATTTAAGAAAACAAGTTACTGCTGGTTTGGAAACATGAAGGTTCAAGGAGACTTTATTGTCATTTGTAGCACATGAGGTGGAACAAAATTGTGTACACAAGGTCCCAGTTACACATAAATATAGCAATATATATAAGTATAAATAAAAAAATACAGTATAAAGCTCTATACACTAACAATAATATTATATAAATAAGGTGTAGTAGACAGCAGCTTGAACAAGAGTAAATTGTGAGCAGATGAGTATGAATATGGCAGCTTATAGGTAAGAAATCAGCAGCATGGATAAAGTGTCATTGCAGTGATTTATTTGTCTGGTTAGGAATATGAGTCTAACAGCTTCAGGGTAGAAGCTGTTCCTCAGTCTAGTCGTTTTACACTTAATGCTTTGCAACCTTCTGCCTGAGGGGGAAAAGTGTGTGCTGGGTGAGTGGGGTCCTTCGTGATGCAGGCGGCCCTCTTCCTGCATCCGGAGGTGTAAATGTCTGATGGTGGGGATGCTGACTCCAGCAGACTTTGTCATCATTGTATGTTTCCATACAATGGTGAAATTATATCTCTGCATTTAACCCATCACACCTGAGATACACCCAGGTGGAGCAGTGAGCATCTATGTAAGTATGCAGGGAACAAATGGGGATTAGGTGTCTTGCTCATATACACCACAACATCCAACTGGCTCAGACAGAAGAGAGGTCGTGAAGCAGCGTGACGGGATGTGAAGCGCAGAAGATCAGGATCATCATTGTTTCGGTGCCTATTTCATACTGCTGTGAGCTGTTTGTGGATCAGACGAGCAGAGAGTGAAGCGCGGAGGATCTGGATCATCATTGGTGTCTGTTTCACACTGTTGTGAGCTGTTTGTGGATCAGACTAGCGGAGAGTGAAGCGCGGAGGATCAGGAACATCATTGGTGCCTGTTTCACACTGTTGTGAGCTGTTTCTGGATCAGACGAGCAGAGTGTGACGTGTATCGCTGCGGATCAGGAGCTACGTTGTTGGTTCTGTTGTCCCTTCCCTTTACTGACTTGAAACAGGCTACAACCATGCCCTTAATTTCAGGAGGCCTTTCTGGCAGCTCACTCTGCTGTTTGCTACAAATTGCTTGTTTCTTTCCGTTGATTCTGGATCCAGCTTGTGTTCACCATGGCCACATCCATTCATATTCTCAAGGGGGCTGGATCCCCCCTCACACAAATTGCAGTTGGGCCTCCACAACGGAATTGTTTGCCCACTTAATTTGTGACGCTTTATGGTCTGAGACTTTTCTGCATCATTCATATTACTGTCATTATTTTCAGTTCTCAGACTACCTGGAATCACTGAATCTTATCAACACATCTGGATCTGCCCATCACTGCAACTTTCATTGTTTTTGGGTTCTGAATGATCGTGTCTTCATTAATGTTTCTCATGGTTCAATTATGGGGGCAAAATGTCACACTGTTAACTCCTGTAATTACACATCAGTGACAAAGAAGTCAAGCAAATGTCTGATATTAATGTTGTTACTGATCTCAGGGATTCAGCCCAACCCAGGTCCCTCCATTAACTACAGTACACCTAATGAGTTTAAAAGTATTTCAGGTCTCCGCTTCCTGCATGTAAACGCTCGTAGCCTCCTTAAAAAACTAGATGAATTGAAAATCCTAATCAGTTCTTCTGGGGCAGATGTGATCCTTATCTCTGAAACTTGGCTCAAGAAATCTGTTCTGAAAAATGATCTGGTAATCAATGAATTCAAGATCTATCGTTGTGATCGTAATAAAAGGGGAGGTGGAGTCGCTATTTACATCAGAGACTCCTTGGCTGCCAAGATTGCATCTAAAAAAACAATTGCAAACCAGTTTGAGGCTTTAGCTGTGAACATCAGTTTGAAGGGAGGTCAGATCTTAACTGTTGTAGGTTGTTATCGTCCCCCCTCCGCAACACCTGAGGCTCTGTACTCCCTGACTGAATTCATAGGTAACTTAAAACACAATGAGATTGTTATGGCAGGAGATTTCAACATTGATTGGAATAAGTCGACCCCCCTCTGTGATAAATTCAAGGAATGTTGTCTTTCTCTCAATCTAACACAACTTATTGATTCTCCCACCAGACCAAACAAAAAATGTCCTGAAAAATCTTCCACCTTAGATCTGTTTTTCACAAATGCACCTCACAAATTTCCTGGTACAGGTGTATTTGCTAACATTTTGAGTGATCATTCCGTAATAGCAGCTCTTAGATCTACTAAACTTCCACCTGCTAAGCCCAGAATAGTTCAAAAAAGGGATTTGAAACATTTCTGTGAACAGTCATTCCTCTGGGATCTATCCCACTTTGATTGGCAACGTATTCTATTAATCAACGACGTGAACACCGCTTGGAATTATTTTCATGACAGTTTCATTTACTTTGTAAATAAACACGCCCCTTTCCGAAAGTTCAGGATAAAGGGCCGTGACAGCCCCTGGTTTACTCCTGAACTAGCTGACCTTCTGCATAGGAGAGATCATCTCTGGGCCGCAGCAAGAAAATCACACTCAGACACTGATTGGATGAATTTTCGGCAGCTGAGGAATAAATGCACAACTGCCATCAAAGCCGCAAAGCGTAATTACTTCTTATCTCAGACCTCCAAAAATCTAAACGATCCTAAAAAATTCTGGAAAACCATCAAATCTCTCTCAGGCATCCCCCAATCATCTGACCTTCCATCACAACTTCTTGTTGACTCTGTTCCTGTGTCAAATAAGCACGAGATCCTAAACTGTTTCAACAAACATTTTGTTGCTTCTAGTTCATTATTTGACACAGTTATAAATGGAAAATCATCCACTCCATCTAATAACCAAACTTCTACAAATCAAATCCCTCCTACAAGCCAATCCTCAGTTAATCACACCTTCTCATTTTCTCCGTTCTCAGTCAGTGAGGTAAATAAACTGTTAAATGATCTTGATCCTAAAAAATCTGCTGGTCCAGATGAACTTCCACCTTATTTCTTAAGGCTGGCTGCTCATATCATCACAGTCCCTGTGACCCACATCTTTAATCTGTCCATAAGCCAAAATTCCATTCCGGATGCTTGGAAAACAGCCTTTGTTCTTCCTTTGCTGAAGGGAGGTGACCCCACCGCACTGAACAACTATCGACCAATCTCTAAACTCTGCATTTTAGCCAAGGTTCTAGAAAATTTGATAAACTCTCAGATCAAAAATTATTTGGACTCATTTAACATCTTACCTCTCCATCAATCTGGTTTCAGGAAAAAACACAGCACAACGACTGCTTCTTTGAAGGTTCTTAATGACGTTGTTGAAGCATTGGATGCTAAGAATTATTGTGCTGCACTTTTCTTAGATCTGTCTAAAGCTTTTGACACAGTGGATCATAACATCTTGTGTCATAAGCTCTCAGAAATTGGGTTCTCTGATCACACCATTGGTTGGTTTTCTAATTATCTGTCCAATCGGAAGCAATGTGTTCAGCACAATGGTACTTCTTCCAGTTATTTAACGGTTAAAAATGGTGTACCACAAGGCTCAGTCTTAGGACCAACCCTCTTTACAATTTACATAGCTCATGTAGGTCAGAGCATCCCTGATGCATCCTTACATTTCTATGCTGATGACACAGTTGTTTACTGTCAAGCTAAAACAGTTGCTAAGGCTTTCCAGTTTTTGCAATCCGCTTTTGACATCATCCAGTCTGATTTGTTCCGTCTCAAACTTGTACTAAATGCTGAAAAAACAAAAGGGATGTTTTTTTCAAGTAGGAAGTCGGTCCCAGCAGATCTTCCTCTGATTTTATCCTCAAATGGTGTCCCAATTGAGTTTGTTGATTCCTATAAATATTTGGGTATACTGGTTGATTCACAGCTCTCTTTTAAACTCCATGTGGAAAACCTAGTAAAGAAACTGAAAGTTAAAGGGGACCACACATGCAAATTTCACTTTTTAATGTTTTTTTTTACTCAACTTTGGGTATGTACTTCATAAAAAAACAGTCCTAAGGCCAAAGAAATGCACCCAGTGGTTTATTTACTCTAAGTAGATTTATTTGTCTGTGATAAAAACGGTTCGTTTTAAAATACTCTCGCATGTTACGTCACAAGCGAGAGAGGACAACCCACCCCAACCTGAGTCCAGCCCCTCACCTAGCAACCCCTGGTTAGGCTCAACCCACTTCTGTATTAAACACCTGACTGTTGTTTTTCATGATTTCATCTCATCTTTTGTTTATATGTTCTTAATTTCATGTGTACAGCACTTTGTTGCAGCTGTGGTTTTTTAAATGGCTTTATAAATAAAGTATCCACCTTATTCTTGGGGGTGTCACTGTAGAAGCGATAATGTGTCGTACTTCCGTTTGACCCCGGAAGTAGAATTTTTGCATTGGCTCCTCGTTGTTTGCTTGCTAATCTGCGCGCATCGTAGAAGTTCTGTTAAAGTTCTGTTTTCTGTTATTTTGAGCTAATATTGTCACGAAGATGTCTTGTGGAGCTCGGGTACCTGTTGCGCTGTTCGTGGCTGTACGAATAATCAGACGAAGCTGAATTTGTGGCTGCAACTAGTGTGTGTTGAACATGCTCCGAAAACAAAAACCTGCATCCTTCTTTGTGGCTGGGCTACGAGAAACCACCTGAAAAAAGACTCTGTATCCTCCAGAGGATCGAGAACACCAGGTATGATTTAAGAGACAGCTTTTAGTTTTATGATTTTATGTAGTCAGTGATTAAATGATACTAATATTTTCGTGCATAACTGGCAAATAAACACACGCACCTATATATGTATGCTGTGTGTGTATATTTATTTATATATATATAATATAGGTGTGTGTTGTGTTTATTTATATATATATATAATATAGGTGTGTGTTGTGTTTATTTATATATATTATAGGTGTGTGTGTGCGTGGGTTTCTTTTATATATAATCTAGGTGTGTTTGTGTGTGTTTATTTATATATATATATATA
>JBBPBX010091845.1:3614-13854 GCA_038048925.1 Garcialebias charrua
TTTTTTTTACAGAGATCTAAAAGTTGAGACGCATATCAGTGATAAATGGCAACATAGGCATTAGATAAATGGCTTTCAATGGCTTAAAGCCCACCTGCAGCAGCTAGCCTAGCCTCAGTGTCACTGCACGATCTGTTCCGGGACCAGAATAAATTTAAATTAATTAATAAATTAAATTAAATAAATAATATGTTCTGGGACCGGAAGCACAATCCGTACCATGTGACCGTATTCTGAGCGCAGGAGTGGTGCGCCCAGAGCCTTCCTATCTCTTGTAATGAAGAGGAGCTTCTGCGCATGTACAATTTTTAACGAGAGTCTATGGGCAAAAATTCTTGTGCCCCCAGGGCGGAAATATGTCATCAATCAAAGACGCATTTTTGAAAGAAACAACTTTACTCATCATTAACTACTTTGTATAAAATATTTATCTTACACAACTCAAAAATATATACTCATGTCCAAATATATTTATTTTATTATTTCATTTTTATTTAAAAAAATTAATCTTCAATGTAATATGGTGAGTGGTTTGTGTGGTGGGCCTGCACCCTAGCACCCTCTATTGACCAGTCACCACTGGTTACTAATCAACATGCATGTTTTTGATATGTTGGAGGAAACTGGAGTACCCAGAGAAAACCCACGCAGCACGGAGAGAACATGCAAATTCCACCCAGAAAGACTGCCAGACCAGGATTTGAACCAGGGCAACCTGCTTAGAGGCAGCAGCTCTACCAACTGTGCCACCATGCTGCAGGTCATTTCTGGACAGACAATTCTACCCTTGGATTCAGTCCTTTCCTTTAGTTTCACCACAAAACCCAGCAATAGTCTCCCAAGTCCATGGCTGTGAGGGTTTCTAATTTTTTGTCCTCAAGTGTTCCTATGCTCCACTCTTCTCAGGATAATGCAGCAGCTTCAACTGGTTCATTGTATTCTTGTCTGCAATTTTGGCAATTTTTGGCAGTTGGTGAGGGGGAGTGTTCATCTTTAACTGTGTTGATGCAATGAGCAGCTACAAATTAATTCAGCAGGTTCCAGCTAGAACATATATATTTTTTCAACAACACAATTTAGTTTCTGTATTAATCCACTAAAACAAATGGTACATCAATGTCCTCTATTACTGAAGGATTTGAATAAACTTTGTAGTTTTTGAGATGTATTTTTCTGGACTGTAATTTAACAGGGAATGCAAGTAAACCTTAATGTATTCAAAGATATTCAAGAAGGTAGGAGCTACACTATGTATAATAAGAGAGATTAGTTTTTTATATATATATTTTTTTATTTACTTGTTTATTTTTTCTCATCTGCGTCTGTGCAGAATGATGGATCCTGGCAAATGGAGGGAGTAATTTTATCAACCAGCAGGCACAAATGCCACACCCACATGCAGTTCACAAGGATTGCATATATAAAATAAATATAAGCAGCCACCTTGGATTTTGACACGGTAGCCCAATGTTCAATGGTAACCTTTCTTATGCCTAGATGTGGCCACACACCAAAATTTATTCTGATATCTCACTTATTTTTCAAGTTATTGAGCTCACGAGACATACAGACATATGGACAGTATTTGCAATTTCCCTCTTTGCTCCACAATGTGGTACAGGAGGAAGCCAATGTGCTGTGGTCAAACCTGATGATCTGTCAGGCAATTTCTATGTAGGTTTTTAGATTTCTAATTGCAGTATTTTTCGCCCTAAACGTCGTGTTTTTTTTTGCATAATGTGCATGCCCTGGGGTTTATATGCCGAAGCAAAGTATTTATAGACACCCCCCCACCATATTTATAAACCAAATTTTGGCTTATATATGACCGTTTTCATTCATTTTGACTGAAAATACTGAACATTACCATTTTCAGTTGCTAGATGGCACTCGAGTAGTATAGAATGCCATTGAGTCATGTAGTAGGAAAAAGTGGCTATTAATGACACAATCGGCTTGCCACAGCCTGCCTCCTTCGTTCTGCTCGCTTGTAACAACTGTCAAATCAGCTTCATTTCACTGTATTGCCCTAGTGAAATGCAGCTAATTTGACCATTAAAGTGCATTTATTAAGTAAAAGTTCAACTGTGACACACCTTTACTATATTATCAAGCAAACAAATAATTATTTCAGGTGCTTATCTTGTTAAATTTCGAAGAAATGCACAGCGACTCGTCCCGGGCACGTGCTTACTTCCATGCATCGACTTTTGAAATACAGCTGATTTGACCGTCAAAGTGCATTTATTAAGCAAAAGTTAGACTGAGACACACCTTTACTGTAATTTCAAGCAAACAAATAATTGTTTTTAGGTGGTTATCTTGTTAAATTTCAAAGAAATGCACAGCATTCCTCCTACATGATTTCCTCCCTGTCTGCACGCTCCCAGATCACCAAGGCAGTGCATACTTTTGCAATGCAACTCATTTGACCATCAAAGTCCTTTTATTAAATAAAAATTAAACTGAGACACACCTTTATTATAACTGTTACTATGCTGAAGGGAGGTGACCCCACCTCACTGAACAATTATCGACCAATCTCTAAACTCTGCATTTTAGCCAAGGTTCTAGAAAAACTGATAAATTCTCAAATCAGAAATTACCTGGACTCATTTAACATCTTAAATGGACTGCATTGATCCTTAAAAAAAATCCCAAAATCCGGATACTTATCTTTGGCAGGCCCTTGACGAATAACAGCCACATTTTTTTTGGATCTGCCGAAGATAAGTATCTGGATTTTGGGATTTTTTAAGGATCATTGCGGTTCATTTACGGGAATATCCGAACACAGATCCTACTGTATATCTATGGTTTTAGTGCAGTGTCTTACCTCTCCATCAATCTGGTTTCAGGAAAAAACACAGCACAACGACTGCTTCACTGAAGGTTCTTAATGACGTTGTTGAAGCATTGGATGCTAAGGATTATTGTGCTGCACTTTTCTTAGACCTGTCTAAAGCTTTTGGCACATCTTGTTGTCAGGGTTTACTCCAGAGGCAGGTAAGAACCCAATTGTGCAAGCAGGGACTCGGACTCAGAAAATATAAAGAAACACTTTAATGGTGAATAAACTAAATCAAAGAGCTGCGTGGCAGCAAAACTTACATAGACCTGGGAGGGACGTGACAGGGAAGACCTAACGACGACGCGACAAAAACAGACTGGCAGACACAGACAGGGCAAGAGACACAGGTGGAAATAATAGACTGATTGGAGTAACATTAGGGAAGCCATCCTGGAGCCAGAGAACTACCTAAAACCTGTAACATAAATAGACTGTGACATGAACAACTAAACTGGAGCAGGGAACCTGAATAAACTAAAACATGCAAACCTACAACAAAAACTGGAGCAAGGGAAACTAAATAAAACTAGCAGATGACTGACAAGAAACTAAACTGAGTAAACATGGAGAACAAACAAAAGGTGCCCACTAGATGGCGCCATATCCTCACACTTGTGTCATAAGCTCTTACAAATTGCTTTCTCAGATCACACCATTGGTTGGTTTTCTATATCTTTCAGATCTGATGCAATGTGTTCAACATAATGGTATTTCTTCCAGTTATTCAACAGTCATCCTTACATTTCTATAATGACACAGTTGTTTATTGTCGAGCTAAAACAGTTGCTAAGGCTGTCCAGCTTTTGCAATCCACTTTTGACATCATCCAGTCGGATTTGTTCCGTCTCAAACTTGTCCTAAATGCCAATAAAACCAAAGGTATGCTTTGTTCAAATAGGAAATCGATTCCAGCAGTTCTTCCTCTGATTTTATCCTCAAATGGTGTCCCTATTGATTTAGCTGATTCCTATAAATATTCGGGTATCCTGGTTGACTCGCATCTGTTTTAAGCTCCACATGGAAAACCTAGTAAATAAACTGAACGTTACACTGAGTTTCTTTTTTAGAAACAGATCATGTCTAACTTTGAATGCTAGGAAACTCCTTGTAACTGTGACTTTCCTTCCCTCCATTGATTACGGTGCCATTATTCTACATGAACGCTCCTACAAGCACCCTGCAGACGTTGGATGCTGTCTATCATGGTGCACTAAGATTCATAACTGGCTGTGATTATCGTACCCACCACTGCACCCAGTATTCACTGGTTAACTGGACATCATTAACCTCACGCAGACTCTTCCACTGGTACATTTTCATCTTCAAATCACTTCTTGGTCTGCTGCCTTCATACATCTCCTCCTACATGTCTCTGCGTGAGTGCAGCTACAGCGTGCACTCTCAGGACATGATTACCTGCAGTGTTCCGTCAGTGAGGACTGAACTTGGAAAAAGGGCCTTCTCCTACTCCGCTCCCGTTTCCTGGAATATCTTGCAAAAAGATCTGAAGCTCCGACCTTGACCTCTCTAAATGGCTTTAAGCATCTGTTGGACTCCTGGCAAGAAAATAGACACATGTTGGCAGATTTGATTTACAAGTCAGTAAAAGTATCTACCAACATACTCTGATGCATGCTCAATAATCCAGGTAGAAAAATCTAAAAAAGCTAAGTCTGGTCCTCTGGACATTCAAAAAATAAAACAAAACAAAGCAAAAAAAAATGTAGAAATGTTTCGTCTTTCGTCCGAAAGACTTCCTCGAGGAAGTCTTTCGGACGAAAGACGAAACGGTTCTACATTTTTTTTGCTTTGTTTTGTTTTATTTTTTGAATGTCCAGAGGACCAGACTTAGCTTTTTTAGATTAGTAAAAAACGAATTAGTATACATATTTTCACATCATAAAGTGGGCAATTTCCATGCGTGTTTTTACCAGTATTTACACTGACTATTGTGTGAAAACAGTATCTTCATCACAAATTCTCTGTTTTTTTCCCTTTCATTCTGAAAAACAGACCAAAAACGACTACAAAACTCTGCAGACACACTAAATAATCATAAAAACCAAATAAAACAGCCAGTCTTACCTAAAATCATGTCTGAAATCCCCCCCCCCCCACCTTCTTCACCAAAACTACTGCTGCTGTGTTTCTGTGAGCAGAACACAACATGGAGGAACATGGAGGAAAAAACGGTTCTGATTGGTTGCTTCACAATGTGGTGTGTTCAGGGAAACTCCTAAATTTGATTTTCGTTTTGAATTCATTGACTTTTTGTAATAAAAAATCAACTGATTGCTCGCACAGGGGCGCAATACTCGAACAGAAATTATCTGTCACATTTCTGGTTGTATTTTGAAGGAAATACACAACAAAATCAATATAAAAACACTACTTTATAAAGATTGGAGTCTCTGCTGTCCAACAGACTTGAATGCAACACCTCACATGCAGCTGTGCTTTGTTTAAAGAGGCTATTTATAGACATAACGTCCAGCCCGCATCTTTGCGGGCTTAGACCTCAGAGGGTTAACTGTTTTAAGTAATCTGTTATTTTGGATACATTTGCATGTATACTTCTGCTATTAAAGTGAATAATAGAGAGAACTCCATTTGATATATTGATGTCATTAAACTGCTCTTCATTATAATATTCGCTATCTTTTATTACAGGAATTTTTTTTGCATCAATCACATTTTCAACATTATATATTTTAGGTTCTGAGTCTTCGTATGTTGTCATGTTCTAATGTATTTGTTCATTTCACTGTATATTTTGTCCATTTTGAGTGTGAGTTGTTTCATTGATTTGTAATTTTTCATCTCCTGAGTTCATCCAGATCCTTCAGTTCTTTTATCATTTTAGGCTGAGACCCTTCCTGTGTTTTGATAAAGATGTATCCATTTGTCCATTTATATTTTTTACATTTTTGGGCTCTAGTGGCCTTTATTGCAGAGGGAGAGGGCGAAACAGGGCAGAGAGAAGGGAGAGACACTGCAGATAGAAGCTCGTCGGGTCTGGGACGTGAACCCGCGATGCCTGCAGAGAGGCTCAGCCTCAAGCATATGTGCCGCGCGCTTAACCACTACACCAAAGCGCCGGCACAACCTTCCTGTGTTTTGATAAAGATGTATCCATTTCTTGTCCATGTTGATGCTATTTTGTTCTGTTTTTTTAACAACCTTGCTTCATGTGCTTCATGTTCATTTTTGGTTAGATGTTCCATTTATGTAAACGTTTGATCCCCACAGATTTTTTTTGCTTGCATAATTACATTGTTTTTTAACTTCCTGCTAAGGAACTTGACTACTGACGGATTGAATCTTGGTGATTTACTGGGCAGGGTGTGACAGAACGAAATGTCCCCATGTTCTATGTTAATGTTCTGTAAAAAAGTAACTACATGCTCCTCCAGAGTCTGTAGTTCTTCCTGTGGTGAATTCTCCGTTTGATTAGTGTTAGTAAGAGCTTTTACATATGTCCGACACTTACTAACATCGAGTCCTGAGATCACCAAGTTGTCTTGCTTTGTGTATTGTTCTAAGTCATCTATTTTTCGTTCCAGTTCAGCTATTTTAATCTGTGTACGGTTCGTTCTTTGGTTATTCCGTTTCAAAATAAAAACCAAATAACCAAACAAGCTTTGGTTATTCCATTTTTTCGTTTTAAAACAAAATTACAAAAACAGTTTTTAAACAGTTTTTTCGTTATTTCGTTTTTAAAACGAAATTAGAAAAACAGAACTTGCAAACATAAAAAAGGGGAACATTTTGGTTTTTGGTTAAACCAAAGACGAGCTTTTATTTTGTTAATTGAACACGGGAGTTTATGGCGGAACCGGAAATGAACTCCCGGTGCTGTGCGAATTTCTGTTCCCCCGTGAGAATCTGAGCTACAAATTAAAACAACAAGCGTATTTTATTTTTGCTGAACATACTATTTGCTTTAATTTTTGACGTGTGTGGGGTGTCAGCTTGACGCAGTTGAGAATCTGTTCCCCCTGTGTTGGGAGCGCGCACTGCTGCAACCCGAGAGGCGGATCCGACCGTCTTTTTTTATTTTTTATTTTAATTAAATTTATTCATTTAACATTGAAACATAACGAAAAAACATTTCATAAATATGTGAAAAAAGAATACATAAAATGAAAGGTGGCAGAAAGAAGAAGAATTCTTATTATGTCTGCCCCTTTTTTTCCAAAAACAAAACAATTTCAAACAATCAATTCAAAACATAATCATTATAGAAATAACAGTTGAAAAGAGTAATTTTCACTTGTCTTCAAGGCGCATCTCTCTGTGAAACGAGTCCACACTATCTTGTCACGGTTATAACTCATTTTAATACTCCTGGTGATAAATAAATAAATATAAGCCCTAAAATAAACCTGGTCTTGTGTGGGGTGTTATAACCTAGTTTTTTTTTTTTTAAATCGCTGACAGAATCTAGATTTGGTCAAGTAACCTGCCAAATAGCTACAAATTTTAATAATACAAATTATCAGTCAGCCACCAACACATCATATATATTTATAATTTTTATTACTAATATTGAAGGATGGACGCAGCTGATAGCAGGACAAGAAAACTTCCTGCAAAGATAAGTGTAGGCTTTCTGGTAGGCTAAATCTCGTTCAAATTAAAAATGACTGGAGAAAAATTATTTCCAGCTGCTATTTTTGTTAGTTAATGTCTGTTTTTTCCATTATTTGAGAGAAAAAATGATTTTAGAAATAAAGTCAGAGTCAGAGAATCTTTATTATCATTTGCACCACATGTGGTACATGTGATGAAAGGAGATTATGTACACAGGGTCCCAGTTACATCCAACAACAAAATGTAAAAGAAGAACAATAATAACATCTAAGATATGAACTAAGAAAAACATCAAGTAAAAATACACTAAATAAAAAATACACGCATCACTAATATCATAGAAAACCATTACTCCAGACAGCACCTGTGTGAGCAGATGTGCACAATGAACACAGCAACATAAAACAGATCAGCAGCAACAAGAAACAGATACAGCAGCAACATGAAACAGATCAGCAGCAACATGAAACAGATCAGCAGCAACATGAAACAGATCAGCAGCAACATGAAACAGATCAGCAGCAACATGAAACAGATCAGCAGCAACATGAAACAGATCAGCAGCAACATGAAACAGATCAGCAGCAACATGAAACAGATCAGCAGCAACATGAAACAGATCAGCAGCAACATGAAACAGATCAGCAGCAACATGAAACAGATCAGCAGCAACATGAAACAGATCAGCAGCAACATGAAACAGATCAGCAGCAACATGAAACAGATCAGCAGCAACATGAAACAGATCAGCAGCAACATGAAACAGATCAGCAGCAACATGAAACAGATCAGCAGCAACATGAAACAGATCAGCAGCAACATGAAACAGATCAGCAGCAACATGAAACAGATCAGCAGCAACATGAAACAGATCAGCAGCAACATGAAACAGATCAGCAGCAACATGAAACAGATCAGCAGCAACATGAAACAGATCAGCAGCAACATGAAACAGATCAGCAGCAACATGAAACAGATCAGCAGCAACATGAAACAGATCAGCAGCAACATGAAACAGATCAGCAGCAACATGAAACAGATCAGCAGCAACATGAAACAGATCAGCAGCAACATGAAACAGATCAGCAGCAACATGAAACAGATCAGCAGCAACATGAAACAGATCAGCAGCAACATGAAACAGATCAGCAGCAACATGAAACAGATCAGCAGCAACATGAAACAGATCAGCAGCAACATGAAACAGATCAGCAGCAACATGAAACAGATCAGCAGCAACATGAAACAGATCAGCAGCAACATGAAACAGATCAGCAGCAACATGAAACAGATCAGCAGCAACATGAAACAGATCAGCAGCAACATGAAACAGATCAGCAGCAACATGAAACAGATCAGCAGCAACATGAAACAGATCAGCAGCAACATGAAACAGATCAGCAGCAACATGAAACAGATCAGCAGCAACATGAAACAGATCAGCAGCAACATGAAACAGATCAGCAGCAACATGAAACAGATCAGCAGCAACATGAAACAGATCAGCAGCAACATGAAACAGATCAGCAGCAACATGAAACAGATCAGCAGCAACATGAAACAGATCAGCAGCAACATGAAACAGATCAGCAGCAACATGAAACAGATCAGCAGCAACATGAAACAGATCAGCAGCAACATGAAACAGATCAGCAGCAACATGAAACAGATCAGCAGCAACATGAAACAGATCAGCAGCAACATGAAACAGATCAGCAGCAACATGAAACAGATCAGCAGCAACATGAAACAGATCAGCAGCAACATGAAACAGATCAGCAGCAACATGAAACAGATCAGCAGCAACATGAAACAGATCAGCAGCAACATGAAACAGATCAGCAGCAACATGAAACAGATCAGCAGCAACATGAAACAGATCAACAGCAACATGAAACAGATCAGCAGCAACATGAAACAGATCAGCAGCAACATGAAACAGATCAGCAGCAACATGAAACAGATCAGCAGCAACATGAAACAGATCAGCAGCAACATGAAACAGATCAGCAGCAACATGAAACAGATCAGCAGCAACATGAAACAGATCAGCAACAACATGAAACAGATCAGCAGCAACATGAAACAGATCAGCAGCAACATGAAACAGATCAGCAGCAACATGAAACAGATCAGCAGCAACATGAAACAGATCAGCAGCAACATGAAACAGATCAGCAGCAACATGAAACAGATCAGCAGCAACATGAAACAGATCAGCAGCAACATGAAACAGATCAGCAGCAACATGAAACAGATCAGCAGCAACATGAAACAGATCAGCAGCAACATGAAACAGATCAGCAGCAACATGAAACAGATCAGCAGCAACATGAAACAGATCAGCAACAACATGAAACAGATCAGCAGCAACATGAAACAGATCAGCAGCAACATGAAACAGATCAGCAGCAACATGAAACAGATCAGCAGCAACATGAAACAGATCAGCAGCAACATGAAACAGATCAGCAGCAACATGAAACAGATCAGCAGCAACATGAAACAGATCAGCAGCAACATGAAACAGATCAGCAGCAACATGAAACAGATCAGCAGCAACATACAGACACAACATGAAACAGATCAGCAGCAACATGAAACAGATCAGCAGCAACATGAAACAGATCAGCAGCAACATGAAACAGATCAACAGCAACATGAAACAGATCAGCAGCAACATGAAACAGATCAGCAGCAACATGAAACAGATCAGCAGCAACATGAAACAGATCAGCAGCAACATGAAACAGATCAGCAGCAACATGAAACAGATCAGCAGCAACATGAAACAGA
>JBBPBX010091847.1:0-13853 GCA_038048925.1 Garcialebias charrua
GCTCAGGTCATGTGACCTGTGTCGGTCCGTCAGTTGACTTCATGTCGTGTGACCTGTGTCGGTCCGTCAGTTGACCTCAGGTCATGTGACCTATGTCGGTCCATCAGTAGACCTCAGGTCATGTGACCTGTGTCGGCCCGTCAGTTGACCTCATGTCTTGTGACCTATGTCGGTCCGTCAGTTGACCTCAGGTCATGTGACCTGTGTCGGTCCGGCAGTTTACCTCAGGTCATGTGACCTGTGTCGGTCCGTTTGTTGACTTCATGTCGTGTGACCTGTGTCGTTTTGTCAGTTGACCTCAGGTCATGTGACCTGTGTTGGTCCGTCAGTTGACCTCAGGTCATGTGACCTATGTCGGTCCATCAGTTGACCTCAGGTCATGTGACCTGTGTCGGTCCATCAGTTGACCTCAGGTCATGTGACCTATGTTGGTCCGTCAGTTGACCTCATGTCGTGTGACCTGTGTCGGTCCATCAGTTGACTTCATGTAGTCCAAAATCAGCAGATATGGCAGAGGGAATTAGGTTCAAGATACATAAACATGAATTTGCAGCATTTTATTGAAAATAATATTTACAAATCATCATACAAACGCAATACTGTATATACATTTTGTTTTTACAACAAAATCTAAATGTTGGTGTGTAGTTGTTGCTGCTTCACATCTAACACTTATTACACACCCAGTTGTCCTCATTTCTACATTTGCGACAGGTGAACTTCTTGCAAATTGCACACTGTTTTTTGCTGCTGTTTCTTTTGCAAATCATCATACAAAAGCAATATATACATTTTGTTTTTACAACAAAATCTAAATGTTGGTGTGTAGTTGTTGCTGCTTCACATCTAACACTTATTACACACCCAGTTGTCCTCATTTCTACATTTGCGACAGGTAAACTTCTTGCAAATTGCACACTGTTTTTTGCTGCGGTTTCTTTTGCAGAGGGTCTGAACCTGACACTGTGTCGTCTTTCCAGGACCAGGCTGGGGACGTGGCTTTTTCAGCATGGCCTTTTCTATCATAAAACGCTGACGAAGTTCCAGTGCAAGGCCATGTATGAAGTCTCTTCTGCTTTCCTTGGACCCAATGCAGGCCTTGTATAACACATAAGCATTTATTGCTGCTAGGTCAAGCATGTTGTAGAACACGGCAATGGGCCACCTGCATGTGCCGGCATGCACCGTATATACACGTGCCATCTGGTCCATTATGTCAACGCCACACTGCAAAAAATTAAATTAAATTAAATGTTAGATTTTGAACAACAATATAACAAGTAAAGTATAGCTGTATAAAACCATTGCAGCAATATTACTTATCTACATACCTTCATGGAGTTGTAATCTGTTATAGTGTTTGGTTTTTTTTTATGTTCATTGCCAACTAGCACTTGTTGGTGCATGGTGCTGAGAACACAGACCAACTTGTTTTTCTTAGGAGCATACGCGGTCAGTGTGGCACTGCCTGATTTGTACACTTGTGTGGAGAATTCTTTCCAGCCCTTGCCATTTTTTGCTGGAAGGGGAATCTCCCGTCTAATTTTGTTGATTGTGCCGAGCAGAGTTGTGTTGTGGTTTAGCAGTCTGTTAGCCAGTGTCACAGATGTGAAGAAGTTGTCCATGGTTACAGTTCTTCCATTGCCCAGAAATGGTTCCATGAGTTTCATGACAACATTCTCAGATAGTCTTTCTCCTTTAGGACGGCTGGGGTCCTTTCCTAAATATGGAATGGCGTTGCACATATACTTTGTGTCCAAGTCTGCAGCAATCCAAAACTTTATGCCAAATTTATCTGGCATAGTTGCGATGTACTGTGTAAAAGGGCAGCGTACCTTGGTTGGAAACCGCTGCTCATCAACAGTAATGTGCTGTCCTGGTACGTAGCACTGCTGATAGTTACTTACAAAACGTTGCCAAATGTCTGAAACTGCAGCAAATCTGTCGGTCTTCACACGTTCCGCACGGGTGTCCTTGTTGTCAAAGCGCAAGTACCTCATGATTTCTTTGTAGCAGTCACGGGACATTGTCTCCTTGATTACAGGCACACCATATTTTTCTGACCAAGATTCGATCATTGCACCAATTGGGCAGAGAGTTGCTCGTAGAAACAGAACGGCTATGAAAGCCATAAGCTCACTGACAAAAAGGCTCCAGGTGTCATTTGTTCTGTGGGCTTCATGGTTGGTGCACTCTGTGATGATCAGAAGCATCTCCATGTTGAACAAACACAGAAAGCTCTGAAGTCTACTCGTTATCCGACGCTGCAGGAAAGAAAATAAATAAATATTTTAATTATATACAGTATCACTTCCGTTTTACTGCACTTTGCTTTGTTTTAGTTTTGATACATGACAAAAATTTTGCTTTTTTACTAAGAAAACGAAAACAAAAAAGCAATATACACACTGCTAATCTACAAAATTATAAATATTTATACAAACACAACACAAAAATGTCTAACAAACAGAAATATTACCTTGGCATGTTCTGTAGGTCCTACCCTCTCTTGGAATACAGCCTCTGCATGGAATTCTTGCTGCTGCAGGTGTCCAGCACCTACAGTCTCCCAAACTGTCCCATCCTTTGCTTACACGCTTGATGCTGATATGTTTTTCTTTGTTTCTGAACGTTTTTTTTCTGGGAAGGCTGCACTGCTCTTTATCAGATTCACCACTGTGCTGGTGAAGATTCTCAGTCGTCCAGGACATGATAAAATCAAAAAAGGCGTTCAATACAGGATCAACTGGACTTTATTTGTTGCAGAAAACGTTTCGACTTCTGTCCAGAAGTCTTTTTCAATTCTGAATGAATGAAAGCTGTGAGAACGAGAAGTTTTATACAAGCCACCCACCAACATATGAAATTGGAAACTGAAATAACACCACAAAATACCTAACATGCCCATTCTATTTAAATTGATAAAACAAAACAACACATCACACCTGGGGGTTTGTAACACATACATGTGTGTGTATGTGTTACAAACCCCCAGGTGTGATGTGTTGTTTTGTTTTGTCAATTTAAATAGAATGGGCATGTTAGGTATTTTGTGGTGTTATTTCAGTTTCCAATTTCATATGTTGGTGCGTGGCTTGTATAAAACTTCTCGTTCTCACAGCTTTCATTCATTCAGAATTGAAAAAGACTTCTGGACAGAAGTCGAAACGTTTTCTGCAACAAATAAAGTCCAGTTGATCCTGTATTGAACGCCTTTTTTGATTCACCACTGGTATCCTCATCTGTAGAAAGTTCTAAGTTCAACTCGGTGTCTGAATCATCTACTTTGTCAAAAGCTAGTTCCTCTCCGACTCGCAGTCATCCACAGCAGTCAGTAATTCCAACACTTCTGAAACAGTGTAGGTCTTATTGGGGGCCATAATGTTTCTGTTTGTTCCACATACCACAGAAGGGTACAAAATAATGATTCACTCCTGTCTGTGTCTGCTTTCATACTGCTCTGACTAAGGGGGGAAGTGCAAGCAGAGTCTTACCTGGTGAAAACATTGGAATGCAGTCGGGTGTGGTGGGGGTGTCTGAGTTGAGTACACACATATTTATAACAAAAGGCAGTTAATGGTCCAATAATTGTTCAGGAAAAGGAGGGGGTTTGTCCTCAGGATCTTGAAAATTCAGTCATCCTAGTGTTAAGAAGGGGAAGGCAGTAGGACCTGATGACATACCAGTGGAGGTTTGGAAATGTCTCGGAGAGATGGCAGTGAGGTTTTTGACTCAAATATTTAATGGAATATTTGAGGGTGAGAAAATGCCTGAGGAATGGAGAAGAAGTGTGCTGGTTCCCATTTTTAAGAACAAGGGTGATGTACAGAGTTGTAGCAACTACAGGGGAATTAAGTTGATGAGCCACACAATGAAGATTTGGGAGAGAGTTTTGGAAGCAAGACTTAGACAAGATGTAACTATCTGTGAGCAGCAGTATGGTTTCATGCCAAGAAAGAGCACCACAGATGCCATCTTTGCTTTGAGGATGTTGATAGAGAAGTACAGAGAGGGTCAGAAAGAACTCCATTGTGTGTTTGTGGATTTAGAAAAAGCATATGACAGGGTACCAAGAGAAGAGGTGTGGTATTGCATGAGGAAATCTGGAGTGGCAGAAAAGTATGTTAGACTGGTACAGGACATGTATGAGGACAGCAGGACAGTGGTGAGATGTGCTGTGGGTGTGACAGATACCTTCAAGGTGGAGGTGGGATTGCATCAAGGATCGGCTCTGAGCCCCTTCTTGTTTGCTCTGGTGATGGACCGACTAACAGATGAGGTCAGGCAGGAATCCCCATGGACTATGATGTTTGCAGATGACATTGTGATCTGTGGTGAGAACAGGGAACAAGTGGAAGAGAACTTGGAGAGGTGGAGGTATGCTCTTGAAAGAAGAGGAATGAAAGTCAGTCGTAGTAAGACAGAGTACATGTGTGTGAATGAGAGGGAGGCCAGTGGAACAGTGAGGCTACAAGGAGCAGAGGTCACAAAGGTGCAGGACTTCAAGTACTTGGGGTCCACTGTACAGGAAAATGGGGAATGTGGTAAAGAGGTGAAAAAGAGAGTCCAGGCAGGATGGAGTGGATGGAGAAAAGTTTCAGGAGTGATTTGTGACAAAAAGGTGTCAGCAAAGGTCAAAGGAAAAGTTTACAAGACAGTGGTGAGACCAGCTATGTTGTATGGTCTGGAGACAGTGGCATTGACAAAAAGACAGGAGAAAGAACTGGAAGTGGCAGAAATGAAGATGCTGAGGTTCTCCTTAGGAGTGACAAGGATGGATAAGATCAGGAATGAGATCATCAGAGGTACAGCACATGTTAAACAACTGGGAGATAAAGTTAGGGAGGCCAGACTGAGATGGTTTGGACATGTCCAGAGGAGGGACAGTGGGTATATTGGTAGAAGGATGTTAGAAATGCAGCTGCCAGGAAAAAGACAAAGAGGGAGACCAAAGAGGAGATATATGGATGCAGTTAGAGAGGACATGGAGGTAGTTGGAGTGAGGACAGAGGATGCAGAGGACAGAGTGAGGTGGAGGAGGATGACTCGCTGTGGCGACCCCTGAAAAGGGAAAAGCCGAAAGAAAAAGAAGAAGAAGAAGACTCTTATATGAATTAAACTTGGATACAACTTGGAAGTGCATTTTAAAACTTGATCTTTAACTTTAATTTGATATGTACTGTTGATGTGGTCTTTGAATTGAAGTTATAATAATAATAATAATAATAATAATAATAATAAACTTTATTTGTATAGCACCTTCCTACAATGCCTTGCATTGACCAAGGTGCTTAACAGGACATTTGAATGATTCTTGAAAAATACCTGCTGGAATTATTTTATTTGTTTTTGTGAATGTTTAACTATGTGAATGTTTAACTATTTTTGATAACAGTTTAGTCCTGTGTATATAGTAATGCTAATTTTTGTTTTGTTTATGACCTTGTTTAGGTCAGGGTTTTTTTCACCCCCTGTTCCCACCCAGGATGGCAAGCTACCGGATCACCGCAGCTGTGCGGTAGGACTTAAATTGCACCAACCTATTGGTTTTTTTTTGGACATATTACCCTGGATCATGAACTATAAACTACCAGATTATTGATTGATGGACCTTTAATCATCCAGGATTCAAGAACTGATTTAAAATAGAAAAAAAAGAACTCTTGGGTGTAATCAGGGTCTGTTTTGTTGTGTGTATTTTGTCTATCGGTTATACTCAAAGAAAATGATCATTATTACAAACAATATTATTATCAGAGTCAGAGTCAGAGTCTTTATTGTCATTTGCACTGCATGTAGTACATGTGATGAGATGAGATTATGTACACGGGGTCCTAGTTACATCCAACAACAAAATGTAAGAGAAAAATAGTACAAGTAATAACATCTATGATATGGACCGCTAGTTGGTAGTGTAGTGCAAATATTGCATAACTTGCTGGCTACCAATTGTTGAATTTAAATAGCGGTTTAGAATTTAGCTTCCCTTAATTTTCATAAGACATTAGTGCTTTTGAAATTGCGGACCTACATAAATTAATTAGTGCTTTAGAAATAGCGGAACTAATTTTTGGATTAGCACTGCCTAGCACTGCTGTACAGTATATATATTTATTTTTTAATTTATAAATAGATAAATGTACAGTACAGTACTGTACAGTCACCAAGCACTTAGCCTATCCTAACACAGTTAATGAGTCAGTTGAAATGTCTCCCTCCTCTCTAGCAGGCTCCATTCATGAGCTAGCTCCCTTTATGTGAAAGGGAGACATTTCAGCTCACTACTTCATCTTTAAAAACTGTGTTAAGATAGGCTAAGTGCTTGGTGACTGTGCAGTACTGTATATGTTTTCATTTATTTAAAAAAAAGATTTTTTTTAACGAGATACATATTCGTAAGTCCGGGACCTCGTAAGTAAGAGCGCTCGTAAGTCGGGGACTACCTGTATTTTATTACGTTTATTTTGAATTAAGAGACAAATCAGAAGAGACTTTCTTTAATTTGTGTTAATTCAGAATTAATCAACACAATAACTTCAATATACTGTATTGATCGTGGTTTATGCTGTTAGAATATTAGTCACTTCTTCATATGATGAATCAAAGCATCACCTGTTATGCATATGAACAGTATGTTTTTAATATGTGTATGATCTTACTAAGCTGGTATATTTTTTCTATGCCAAAGTACGAGAACATGTCAGAATGATCTTCCAGACTTTGTTTTAAATTGTTAAAGAGACACTATGATCACGTCATAGACTAAACTTGTCATTCTGTCTCCTTTCTCTGAAAACAAATCCATCTACTTTCCAAAACAGATTCTCTGTTTGTTCACACCTGCAAGTCTTCTGACGCACTATCTTCTCTCCTATCCGAGTGACCTTCATTACACTCTAACTCTCTTGCTCAGTTCGTCCGAACCGTTCGGGGAAGAACTGATCTCAGATCCTTCCTAAAAGTTCTAAGCTTTGCTGGAACTTTTGAGTTCCTGTGAGGAAGTGGAGATGTTAACTTTCTTTGGAAACTGTGGACGTCCGACCATGAGTCAAGGGTCCGAATCTTCAGCAAGGTTCAAACAGCATCGTCAGCTGTGAACCATTCAAGTATCACAGCTCCAAGCTGTGAACTCTTTCTGTAAGTTATTATCTTGAAAACCAAACCGGAGCTGAGGGCATTACTCTGGGAGGCAGAAGCAGACCTCACAAGATCGTGGCAAGATGGACGTGTGTCGCCTGTAAAACGTTGCAGGACGTGCGCGTATGGCTTGACTAATTTACTGGAGTCGAGACAAGAAAATCTTCACAAAGGTAAAAGTCGTTGTTCATCACGGTACGGACGTCCAGCTGAACCCGACCAGAGGATGTGCTGTCTCTGGTTAAAATATCTCAAGATAAGACTTCAACCATTTCCCTTAAACCTCCATTTTCTTTCTCCTAAACTTTCTCCTTATTTTTATTTCTAAAAATAAACTGTTTTTGTTTTGTTTTTTGTTTTAAACGTTTATTCATTTAATTTCAATTAAAAAAACACAAATACAATTACAGATACAAATACATAAAATACATATAAAATGAAAGGAGGTAGAAGAAGAATGATATCTTATCATATCTGCCCCTTCTTAACAAATCAATTTAAACAATTAAATTCAAGCAATAATCATAAATAATACAACAAAAACATTAAATTGTCACAATTATTCATTATAGTTAATAGATATTAACTAACTTATATAAATCTTGTCAACAAAATATTCTTGATCTTTTTCTTAAATAAAAATAATGATTTCTCTTTTTTAATATCACAGTCCAAACAATTCCATAAACTTATTCCCTGTATTGAAGTAGACCTACCCCTCAAACTGGTTCGAAACTTTGGTTTTACAAAAATATCTATTCCCTTCAAATTATAACAACTGTTCCTTTTTACGAAATATGCTTGAATATATGGTGGTAGTATGTTATTCTGAGCCTTGTACATAATTAATTGAATATTGTAATCCACCAAATCATAAAACTTAAGTAATTTCATTTGATAAAACAAAATACTTGAAGGATGATAATATTGTTTTCTTAAGACAAGTCTTACAGCTCTTTTTTGTAAAATGAAAATAGACCGGGTTACAGTTTTATAAGCAGTGCCCCAAACACCAACACAGTAAATTAAATGTGGCACAATAATTGTATTGTACAGCAAACATAAAGCTTTGACATTTAGCAAGTCCCTTACTTTATACAGTACTACCATGGACTTAGATAATTTAGTTCTTACAAAGTTAACATGTTGCTTCCATGACAGTTTATCATCAATAACCACTCCTAGGAACCTTACTTCATTCACTCTGCTTATTTCAACACCATCAATTGTGAAGGGAAAATTCACAGTGACATTTTTTTACTAAATCATATAATTAGTTTTTCAACATTCAAAGATAACTTATTTACTTTAAACCAAGTTTGTATTTTAGCAAACTCACTCTTCATTAATTCAAAAATCTGATTTAAGTCTCCACCCGAACAAAAGAAGGTAGTGTCATCAGCAAACAAAACACAATTTAGGAAATCAAGACACCTTGATTAAATAATTTACATATAAAATAAACAACTTAGGTCCTAGTACTGACTGTAAGTTTGTGCCGCAGAAATAAGTTAATATAAGACCCATTAACTTGTGTTCTGTAGTTCCTAAATTTTAATCTGGGAAAGTTAGTTATAGGAAACATGATCGATCAATCATGTAAATATGTTGTGATTGTAATTTAATGATTTGTTAATTAAATGATTCATCTCCTGGTGAATCAACATAAGTTAACATTTCATGTCTTTACATTTCATCACTGAGTCACAGATTTATAGAATATTAATCTGAAAAAGATGAGAACCCGTGAAATATTGATGATAATTTGTGTCAGTCTAAACTGTGCTCAAATTTACATCTAAAATATAGATGTCAGTAAACTGACCTCTTCTTATATTTTCTTACACACCACTGTTGTGTCGTCCGTAAACTTGATGAAGTGGTTGGAGCTGTATGATGGTGTGCAGTTGTGTGTTAGCAGGGTGAATAGAAGGGGGCTCAGCACACATCTTTGTGGGGTCCCTGTATTCAATGTGATGGTGCTGGATGTGTTATTCCCGACCCGTACTGCCTGTGGTCTCCCGGTCAGGAAGTCTAGCAGCCAGTTACACATTGAGGTGTTCAGCCCCAGACTGTCCAGTTTAAGGATGAGCTGTTGGGGGATGATGGTGTTGAATGCCGAGCTGAAGTCGATGAACAGCATTCTAACATAGGAGTCTTTCGTGTCCAGATGTGTGAGAGCTGTGTGGAGGGCAGAGGAGATGGCATCGTCGGTTGAGCGATTAGGCCGATATGCAAATTGGAAGGGATCCAGGGAGGCAGGGAGGACAGATGTGATGCTTTTCATGACTAGCCGTTCGAAGCACTTCATCAGGATCGGGGTGAGTGCTACTGGACGATAGTCATTGAGGCAGGAGGTCATTGCCTTCTTTGGGACAGGGATGATGGTGGTGGCTTTGAAAAAGGTGGGGACGATGGCCTGACTCAGTGAGATGTTAAAGATGTCTGTAATATTTTTGTGATCAAAACATTACATGTTCGCATAAGGATGTCCAAATTTTTTGACTCTTTTTTTTTTACATCTGCAAGATTGCTGTGGGTGGTATTTTTACATTATAAACAGAAATCAAAGCATTTCTGCTCTGAAACTCATTTGTCAGCTGTGGTTCGGATACGGCCCGGTTGTTTGGACTTGGTTCTGGACAAATCCTCGTAGTTTCAACAGTTAAATTGCTGTTTTACTGAGAGAAGACTCAGTGTACCTGTTGAATGTGAATCGTTCCATTGTCAGAAATTTTTGCGGTGTTTTTAAGCGTTTTTATTGAGTTGTAAAAGTCCAAAGACTTGAGCTAAGCTAACATTCCATTGAAAGCTACATGTACTTTTCTTGTGCTGTGATTGGTCAAAGAAAAAGAACTACAGGAACTGTGATTGTTTGGAAAAAGAACTTCAGGAGCTGTGATTGGTCGAGGACAGTCACGTGTCTGGGAGGCGAGCACTGATTCGCTGAAATCTGGTGACGCACGCCGTTGCGCCAACTCACTCTGTCGTCAAGTTTCACTTTTTTACACAGTTCTGACAAGTTTTCATGTTTGCTCGTCCGTTTGTATAAAATTATCTTTAAAACCTGTTTAATTGCTGTATTTTAAGATGTTAAATGGTGCTTTTGACGCAGTTAAAGTAAGACTACCGATCGCCATGTGATCTGACGTCACACGACACCAGAAGCGACAACTCCTTGAAAAAACCGATATTTTCCTAAAAGTTTAAAAATTAAATAAAGCCTTCCCAACAGTTCTAATCAAATCGATTTGTCTCTTAAAAGGACGTTTGTTTAAGCAATTGTCACATTCAGGCTAAAAACTCATTCCAAAAGTTGATTTTAACCGAGTTCGTTATAAGCTAATGGCTAAGCTAACGGCTAATCTAACGGCTAAATGAACAGGAAGTCAACAGCGCCGCTATAGCGGCCAGGAAGAGTAATTGTATTTGCTTTGTGATAAAAATAAGCCTTGAACGCAATCCGCTGTTGAACAAAAGGATAGAACATTTTTTGAAAATTGTCACAAAACAAATTTATAGATACCACTTCATTTTTATGTAAAAATAACATATTCAAAGCCATTATGTGTACAATTAAACACTCCTGTTTATTTTAAATGAATAACAATTTAAAATAATACACAAAGGACCATCTTATTGATTTTTACAAACTCAAAACAAAGATGGAAGACCAAAAAAATGATGAAGAACCATCATCAGCCCTAAAGGATGCTGAAAAAGAGCAAACTCCGGGGATTGAAGATTCAGACTCAGAATAAGCTGACACGGATAGTATTGATTATGCTATACACCTGCTTACAGAACCCTTTATACAATATGGTGACAACGTTGCAGAGATGGACACATCGACTTTAAACACATAGCTAGAAAGTGTAGCAAAAGGTATAATAACAAAATATAATAAAAAGCAAAATGCTGAACGCTTAGCTAAATTAGCCCTTTTGCAAAAAGCCAAATTGGACCGAGAAATCGAGAAGAGCACAGATCTTGGAAAGTGTCTGAAAGATGAAAAATCCGCACACCAAGTTACCACTTTAAAATATGTAGCGGATAAAGAAACATCACAAAATAAAATTGAAATGTTTTTTTGTTTTTTTTTTCCATTTATAGATGACCTCCCTTCTCACCTTATAGCCATCCTCTCACTCCAATATGTATTTTTTTATAGAGAGAAAGAAAAGAGAAAGTAAGACAACAAAACAACAATTATCCACAAAAAGAGCACAAGGTAAACACACCCAACCTCCATCCGCAATCCTGCAAAGCACATGACAGAACACAGCAACGAAACATACATGCATAAAGACTAATAATATTCATGACCTTGCAGTAGATTTCTATAAATACACATACCCATACCTACAAATATATATACAGTATACATACATATACATTTATATTCATTCATATACCCATCTACATATCTGCATATATCTACATATACATCCCTGCATCCATTTGTGTGTGGTTGTGAGCATGCATAAGTGAATAAGGTTCCTCCAATAGAACATTTAGTAGCGACTGTGAAGCATCAGAGATCCGTCCCCCCAAAGCCCGAGGCAGACGAAGGGGCGATCAAAGCCCAAGACCCCAGGAAGGACCCCGAGCCCAGAGTCCCCAGGGCCACCCGAACAGGACGAGCCACTCGCCCACTCCCCAGATCCGACCAAGGGGAAGAACCGGACGAATCCCACCAGCGACCACATACAATGACCCCCCGAGGTCAAACACGACAAATTCACAGGCCCCTGCCGGAGCTCGTTGCACCGACGTAGCCCCAGGGCCGGTCACCGAAGCCCGGGCACCGGGGACACCCACCCCTCAAGCCCAGGCCTGACAGGACCAGAGGACACGAGCCCTACCAGGCAGCCATCAGGCCGAGCCAACAAACACCCAAGCGCCCAACCCCAAATAGTGACGGCCCCAAGCACGCCCGCAGGCAAAGGAACACCCACCAGGGGGCCACGTGGCAGGAGCGCGACACTAAGTAGCCTCAGAAGTATCAGAGAGGGGACAGTCCAGGTCCCAGCCTGACACTTAAACATTCATACACAGACACACTCATTCAGACCCACCCTCATCCTCACCCTCACTCACAGAAAGACAAACAATAATGACACGTTCCATTCATAATCCCGATGCACACTCTATACCCCCTAGGTCCAAGACATGTACCTGCCCCCTACATGGGGCAGCCCACATCCAAACCCAGGAGGTAGGCCCATTCATTCTGGGGTGGAGAGTAGCAGACATCCAAGATTCGGCCCAACCCGCGCCCTGCCGACAGGACAGGACACCCGAGCCCAAGCAGCCCCAGAGGGAGCGCACTGCCAGCCCCTGCCAACGGCGAACCCAGGCCCCAAACCCCCACATCCACCCCTGACGGCCCACCCCCAGAATGTCCGCCAGGCAACCAGGGGGGTAAGAGAAAAATAAATAAATATATATATATAAATAAATACATAAATAAATAAAATTGAAATTAACAAATCAAGACCCCGACACACACACCCCCGTCCCCAAATGTACTGTTGGTGAGTGTTGTTCTAAAGTGTACTTAAAAAGGAAAGAGAAGGAGCAAAGGCTGGCATTGTACCAGTTTCCCCTCCACTCCAACTCTAACCCAGGCCCTTATTGTCTAAATGCATAATGTTGAGTGAGCATAGGCATGGGGGCGAGAGTGATGTCATCCCGCCACCCATAACCATAGTGCTCATTCCATTCCCTATATGTGACTTTTATGAGGATGTTTATGAATGAATGTCTAAAGTGTATATAAAATTGAGTCCCAGGTGGTTCTGAACAACAGAGATGTAAAACCGTTGTAGCACACCCGAGACTCAAATTCCCTACATGTATTAATTTAAGATGAAGAGGGCGGAGGTGCATGATGAGGGATGGGGAGAAAATATCTGCAGGAACAATGCTCCCGCAGCGAGTCAGCTCCCCCGCTGACCCTGCGTACCCTCCCCCCCAGTTCGCCAAGGTCCAACCAAGGAGCGAGGCAAAAGAAACACCTCTCCGATCGCCAGGCCATTGAGTCAAGACCAGAGAGGGACACAGTCCCGAGGGCCGCCAACAGCAGAACCAACAGCCCACACCCACCAGGGCCGCCACGACCCCTGCGAACCGTAGTCAGCCCGCCGCCCAAGAAGACACAAAGTCCCACATGGACGACACGGCCAAGAGCGCCCGCCCAACCGCCAACAGAGCCAGGAAGCACCAAGAACAGGCCCCAACCATGGCCTGCACACCGGCCAAGCATAGTCCAAGACCATCTTCAAGGACATCCACTTAGTCCCCACCCAAGAAGAAATACTACACCCACCCTTCATATTAACAGCTTTTAGAACACATAACACATTAGACACCCAGGCTGGGTTTACCCGCCCCCTCCTATTGGCCACCAGTCACCTCCCAGACATCCAACCCCCTAGCACATGAACCCCCAACCCACCAGCGAGCGGAGGGCCCCCGGCCAGAGCTGGGCACCAGAGCGCCAGCCAGCCCATAGCCCGGCGACCCGCCCGCCAGAGCTCAAGATCCGACCCCCACAGGCCCAAGCCCAGGGGACGACACGCCCCCAGAATCCCAAGCTCCCGGCGCCCACCCCGAAACCACCCCAGCACAGCCGGGTCACCGACCGGCGACCCATGACCGCCGCCGCCGACCACCAGAGGGCCCGCATGCCGCCCCGGCAGACATCCCCCAGA
>JBBPBX010091848.1:0-13853 GCA_038048925.1 Garcialebias charrua
GACTGGAGACTTGTCCAGGTGTCCCTGTGATGGACTGGAGACTTGTCCAGGTGTCCCTGTGATGGACTGGAGACTTGTCCAGGTGTCCCTGTGATGGACTGGAGACTTGTCCAGGTGTCCCTGTGATGGACTGGAGACTTGTCCAGGTGTCCCTGTGATGGACTGGAGACTTGTCCAGGTGTCCCTGTGATGGACTGGAGACTTGTCCAGGTGTCCCTGTGATGGACTGGAGACTTGTCCAGGTGTCCCTGTGATGGACTGGAGACTTGTCCAGGTGTCCCTGTGATGGACTGGAGACTTGTCCAGGTGTCCCTGTGATGGACTGGAGACTTGTCCAGGTGTCCCTGTGATGGACTGGAGACTTGTCCAGGTTGTCCCTGTGATGGACTGGAGACCTGTCCAGGATGTCCCTGTGATGGACTGGAGACTTGTAAATGTGTCCCTGTGATGGACTGGAGACTTGTAAATGTGTCCCTGTGATGGACTGGAGACTTGTAAATGTGTCCCTGTGATGGACTGGAGACTTGCAAGGGAACCGGACTTGTGATCTGAAGGACCCTGGTTCGAGTTCGAACCCCGGCCACTACACACCTTGGGGTGTCTATGAGTGCATACCTATTTCCCCAGCTCCCCGGGCGCTGACTACGGCTGCTCACTGCACCACTTGGTGGTGGTTGGGTTAAATGCAGAGAACAATTTTGTCTGTCAAGTATGGGAAACATACACAGATGACAAAAATGTGTAATTTATATATTTTAATTTATAAATGTGTCCCTGTGATGGACTGGAGACTTGTAAATGTGTCCCTGTGATGGACTGGAGACCTGTCCAGGTGTCCCTGTGATGGACTGGATACTTGTCCATGTGTCCCTGTGATGGACTGGAGACCTGTCCATGTGTCCCTGTGATGGACTGGAGACTTGTCCCTGTGTACCTGTGATGGACTTGAGACCTGTCCAGGTGTCCTTGTGATGGACTGGAGACTTGTCCACATGTCCCTGTGATGGACTGGAGACTTGTCCACGTGTCCTTGTGATGGACTGGAGACTTGTCCATGTGTCCTTGTGATGGACTGGAGACTTGTCCCTGTTTACCTGTGATGGACTTGAGACCTGTCCAGGTGTCCTTGTGATGGACTGGAGACTTGTCCACATGTCCCTGTGATGGACTGGAGACCTGTCCATGTGTCCCTGTGATGGACTGGAGACTTGTCCACGTGTCCCTGTGATGGACTGGTGACTTGTAAATGTGTCCCTGTGATGGACTGGAGACTTGTCCACGTGTCCCTGTGATGGACTGGAGACCTGTCCAGGATGTCCCTGTGATGGACTGGAGACTTGTAAATGTGTCCCTGTGATGGACTGGAGACTTGTAAATGTGTCCCTGTGATGGACTGAAGAGTTGTAAATGTGTCCCTGTGATGGACTGGAGACCTGTCCAGGTGTCCCTGTGATTGACTGGAGACTTGTCCACATGTCCCTGTGATGGACTGGAGACTTGTCCATGTGTCCTTGTGATGGACTGGAGACTTGTCCCTGTGTACCTGTGATGGACTGGAGACCTGTCCAGGTATCCCTGTGATGGACTGGAGACTTGTCCATCTGTCCTTGTGATGGACTGGAGACTTGTCCCTGTGTACCTGTGATGGACTGGAGACCTGTCCAGGTATCCCTTTGATGGACTGGAGACTTGTCCATGTGTCCTTGTGATGGACTGGAGACTTGTCCATGTGTCCTTGTGATGGACTGGAGACTTGTCCACATGTCCCTGTGATGGACTGGAGACTTGTCCATGTGTCCTTGTGATGGACTGGAGACTTGTCCCTGTGTACCTGTGATGGACTGGAGACCTGTCCAGGTATCCCTGTGATGACTGGAGACTTGTCCACGTGTCCTTGTGATGGACTGGAGACTTGTCCCTGTGTACCTGTGATGGACTGGAGACCTGTCCAGGTATCCCTGTGATGGACTGGAGACTTGTCCATGTGTCCTTGTGATGGACTGGAGACTTGTCCACATGTCCCTGTGATGGACTGGAGACTTGTCCATGTGTCCTTGTGATGGACTGGAGACTTGTCCCTGTGTACCTGTGATGGACTGGAGACCTGTCCAGGTATCCCTGTGATGGACTGGAGACTTGTCCATCTGTCCTTGTGATGGACTGGAGACTTGTCCCTGTGTACCTGTGATGGACTGGAGACCTGTCCAGGTATCCCTTTGATGGACTGGAGACTTGTCCATGTGTCCTTGTGATGGACTGGAGACTTGTCCATGTGTCCTGTGATGGACTGGAGACTTGTCCACATGTCCCTGTGATGGACTGGAGACTTGTCCATGTGTCCTTGTGATGGACTGGAGACTTGTCCCTGTGTACCTGTGATGGACTGGAGACCTGTCCAGGTATCCCTGTGATAGACTGGAGACTTGTCCACGTGTCCTTGTGATGGACTGGAGACTTGTCCCTGTGTACCTGTGATGGACTGGAGACCTGTCCAGGTATCCCTGTGATGGACTGGAGACTTGTCCATGTGTCCTTGTGATGGACTGGAGACTTGTCCACGTGTCCCTGTGATGGACTGGTGACTTGTAAATGTGTCCCTGTGATGGACTAGAGACTTGTCCACGTGTCCCTGTGATGGACTGGAGACCTGTCCAGGATGTCCCTGTGATGGACTGGATACTTGTCCATGTGTCCCTGTGATGGACTGGAGACCTGTCCATGTGTCCCTGTGATGGACTGGAGACTTGTCCCTGTGTACCTGTGATGGACTGGAGACCTGTCCAGGTGTCCCTGTGATTGACTGGAGGCTTGTCCAGGTGTCCCTGTGATTGACTGGAGGCTTGTCCATGTGTCCTTGTGATGGACTGGAGACTTGTCCCTGTGTACCTGTGATGGACTGGAGACCTATCCAGGTATCCCTGTGATGGACTGGAGACTTGTCCATGTGTCCTTGTGATGGACTGGAGACTTGTCCAGATGTCCCTGTGTCCCCCTTAAGTGTAGCACTGTAGCCAGTCCAAAGTTGGACAGATTCTGGAAAAAGGAGCAATACCTGATCCTAATATGTCAGACACAAGTTTCCCTGTTTTTCCCAGCACGTCAAAATGGTGCTTTCCTCCTGACACAAGTAATATTGGAGAAAGCGCATTTAAAACATCAGGCCAAGCCACTTCTACCACATACTCAAAGGATAAACCAGACAGAAAAGATGAGCTTCTCAAACAGGAATCCTCAAAGCAGATTACATGTCTACAAAACTTCTGTTATGTTTGTGGTAAGCCACAAACTAAAATTTCACGCCATTTGCAAACACACCAGACGCATCCTGAAATTATCCAACTGTTTTCCCTTCACAAGGATTCTAAAGAGCGCAAAGTTTTATTAGAAAAATTGAGGAACAGGGGAATTCACAAGCATAACAATGCAGTTTTACAAGGTGGACAAGGGCCCTTGAAAGTGAAGAGAAAGACAAAAGCTAAGGCCGTAGATGGAACATTTATTCACTGTATCTACTGTGAAGGAATGTACGTTCAAAAGCAACTATGGAGACATGTCCGTAGATGCCCTTGTAAGCCAGAAAATATGGATATGGATAATCCACCTGGAAGAGCCAAAGTGCTGAGTTTGGCTTTGGCTAAAGAGTCTGCATTCTATCATGAAATCTGAAGTGGTGTTTGTAAGATCATTAAAAGTATGAAACCCGACGATGTTACCTCAGCTGTGAGAAATGACCTGTGTATTATTCAGTTTGCTCAGTCACTCCACAACAGACATGGACAAGACCCCTCAAAATACGACTACATGCGACAAAAGCTTCATGAAGTTGGCCGTTTGTTGATATGTCTGCGCACAAAATATGCAATACATAACCTAGAGGATGCTGTGAAACCTGCTAACTTCCAGAGAGTTGTGCAAGCAGTAAAGACTGTGTCAGGCTTTGATGAAGAAACACGTTCATACAAAAAAACAAGCCTTGCCATAAAACTGGGACATACACTGAACAAAATCTGTAACCTTGTTCATTGCCGAGCACTCATGGCAGAAGATGAACAACTGATGAAGTCGTCAGACGCATTCAAAAAACTGTGCTCATCAAAATGGTCAGAGATGGTGTCTCATAGTGCCCTTAGCACTTAAAATCATGCCAAATACAATAGGCCATTAACATTACCATTCACTGAAGATGTTAAGCTTCTGCATCAGCATCTGAATAAATCAGGAGAAAATGCCTTTAACACCTTGAAAGATGAAGCCAGCCCCCAGACTTATGCAGAACTTGCAAAAGTTACACTTGCATAGGTCATTGTGTTCAATCGTAGACGAGCAGGAGAGGTTTCAAAGATGCACCTACGAAGTTTTATGGAGCGTGACACCACCAAGCTCCATGATGATGTTGCCATGGGTTTGTCAACGGTTGAACAGAAGCTCTGCAGCCATTTCACTCGGGTTGAAATCATTGTGAAAAGAGGCCGAAAGGTTGCAGTTTTACTCGCACCAAATGTGGTGGATGCACTGACTTTATTGGCAAGTAAGAGAGAGACATGTGTTGTTTTACAAACAAACTTATTTCTATTTGCAAGACCTAAATCAATGAGTCACTACAGAGGACAGGACAGTCTGCGTGTTCATGCAAGCCAGTGTGGAGCATAGCACCCAGAGTTCCTCAGGTCAACACAACTACGGAAACATGTAGCCACGCTCTCACAAGTCTTGAACTTAAAAAACAATGAACTTGACCAGGTTGCAGACTTCTTGGGCCATGACATCCGTGTTCACAGGGAATTTTACAGATTACCAGCTCCCCCAACACAACTGGCAAAGATATCCAAGCTACAGGTTGAAAAAAATATGGAGGAACTTTTTTTTTAAATAAAGTATTTAAAAGTGTAACACAGATTTATACAATATTAATACATAATACAGAAAGGTACATACCCCAGATACTGGTAGCATACTGGTTATTTAACCAGTATGTATATTTTGTACCAGACTATTCTATAAAATGACATGTTATCTTGTACTCAATTGGTATGTACCTGGTACCTATGCAACCTGGCTTTATAATGAAATGACTAATAACCTAGTTGCCTGGTATGTACCGAGGTCTTTGTTACAATCAAAAAAATGTGTTCAATAAAAAAACAACTGGACTTTTATTTGTAGCAGAAGACGTTTCGCCCTTCATCCAAAAGGCTTTCTCAATTCTAAGAGAAGAGACCTGTCCAGGTGTCCCTGTGATGGACTGGAGACTTGTTATTATTATAACTTGTCAGTTATTATTATTATTATTATTATTATTATTATTATTATTATTATTATTATTATTATTATTATTATTATTATTATTATTATATTACTTAAAAATGTGTTCCTGTGATGGACTGGAGACCTGTCCAGGTGTCCCTATGATGGACTGGAGACTTGTCCACGTGTCCCTGTGATGGACTGGTGACTTGTAAATGTGTCCCTGTGATGGACTGGAGACTTGTAAATGTGTCCCTGTGATGGACTGAGACTTGTCCAGATGTCTCTGTGTCCCCCTTCAATGTAGCCAGTCCAAAGTTGGACAGATTCTGGAAAAAGCAGCAATATCTGATCCTAATATGTCAGACACAAGTTTCCCTGTTTTTCCCAGCACTTCAAAATGTTGCTTTTCTCCTGACACAAGGAATATTGGAGAAAACACATTTAAAACATAAGGCAAAGCAGTCTGCATTCTATCATGAAATCTCAAGTGGAGTTTGCTATTTATGAGACTGAGCTGAATGCAGCACCTCAGACTGAGGAAGTCTTTATTTAGGGCCTTGTCATCAAATTTATCAGTGAACTTAAAAGGTATGTGGAGCTTTATTAGTGTTAACAAAAAATACAATTTTTCCTATTTATATAACTAGGTTGAGGAATCTTAGCAAATAAATCCTTTGCAAAATATGACTTTCTTTTGGAATATCGAGGTGAACTGATCACCAAGGAGGAATGTGAGAGGAAGCAACAGGTTTGCGATGAATCGATGAAAGTGTTTTTGTTTGAATTGTACTTTGATGTAAAAACTGTAAAAAAAACTTTGTCGAGGAAGTCTTCTTTTATAAGACTGAGCTGAACATAGCATGTAAGACTGAGGAAGTCATTCGTCCGAAACACGTCTTCAGTCTGAGGTGCTGCATTCAGCTCAGTCTTATAAATAGCACCCTCTCACAGTGGATCAACCAGTTTGCAGGTCCTCCTTGATCATGAGAGCAGCTGGTTTTGGCTGTTCAGCAAACTCGTTGATCCACTGTGAGAGGGTGCTATTTATAAGACTGAGCTGAATGCAGTACCTCAGACTGAGGAAGTATTTATTTATAAGACTGAGCTGAGTACAGCATCCAAGACTGTGGAAGTCATTTGTCCGAAAGGTTTCCTCAATCTGAGATGTTGCATTCAGCTCAGTCTTATAAATAGCACCCTCTCACAGTGGATCAACCAATTTGCTGATGACAGCCAAAACCAGCTGCTCTCATGATCAAGGAGGACCTGCAAACTGGTTGATCCACTGTGAGAGGGTGCTATTTATGAGACTAAGCTGAATGCAGCACCTCACACTGAGGAAATCTTTATTTATAATACTGAGTTGAATACATTATCTCCAGACTTGGACAAAAGACTAAACATTTCCAGTTTTTTTTTTTTGCTTTTCTTTGTGTTGTTTTTTTGAATGTCCTGAGGACCAGACTTAGCTTTTTTGATTATTCTACTAGAATTATTGAGCATTCATCAGGGTATTTTAATTTTAGTATGTGTCTTGTTCAACAAGCTTTCTAGTGTTTTATGTTTTCATGTAACAAATGTGATGCCCTGTGATAAACTTGCGAACCGTGAAAGGTGCACCCCGCCCCTTGCCCTATGATTGCTGGATATGGGCACCGGCGACCCCCGTGACCCAAAATGGAAGAAACGGGTAAAGATAATGGATGGATGTAGAAAATGGGCAATGTTTAGGCTGATGGTCCTCCTTGATCATGTGAGCAGCTGGTTTTGGCTGTCATCAGGAAGTCTTTATTTATAAGACTCAGCTGAATACAACATCTCAGACTAAGGAAGTCTTTATAAGACTGAGCTGAATACAGCATCTCAGACTGAGGATGTCTTTCGTCACTCGTAAGTTAGGGATAACCTGTACTTTACAGTGGGTTGTGGTGAACCGTGTAAAAAAAGTACAATTTTGTTTTAGAAATATGTACAAGTTTATAATGTTAATGTTTTATAATATGTAAATATGTCATCTCAGACTGAGGAACTCTTTCATCGCTCGTAAGTCGGGGATCACCTGTACTTTACAGTGGGTTGTGGTGAACCGTGTAAAAAAAGTACAATTTTGTTTTAGAAATATGTACAAGTTTGTAATGTTAATGTTTTATAATATGTAAATATGTCATCTCAGACTGAGGAACTCTTTCGTCGCTCGTAAGTCGGGGATCACCTGTACTTTACAGTGGGTTGTGGTGAACCCTGTAAAAAAAGTACAATTTTGTTTTAGAAATATGTACAAGTTTGTAATGTTAATGTTTTATAATATGTAAATATGTCATCTCAGAAGTCTTTCATCGCTCATAAGTCAGGGATCACCTGTACTTTACATTGGGTTGTGATTAACCCTGCAGAAAAAGTAAAATTTTGTTTTAGAAATATGTACAAGTTTGTAATGTTAATGTTTTATAAAATGTAAATATGTCATCTCAGACTGAGGAACTCTTTCGTCGCTCGTAAGTCGGGGATCCCCTGTACTTTACATTAGGTTGTGATTAACCCTGCAGAAAAAGTAAAATTTTGTTTTAGAAATATGTATATAATGTTAATATGTTTTATAATAATGTAAATATGTCAACAGAATTTAAGTTTTTATTTTATTTTATTTGAAACATTTAAGTTTTATTTTATTTTAAACATTTGAAGATTTGTTAGTGAATATAAATAAAGTATGTGCCTAATTTGTTTAATAAAATCAGTTCAAAAAACTGTTCTCCTAATGCAGTGTCCTGTCACATTTGTGTGTTTTATGTTAATTTTATGTTAAGTAGGCGGAGTTTAAATGTCCCTTTAAAGACCCCATAATGCATGTTTGTCCTCCTGTCACATTTGTGTGTTTTATGTTAATTTTATGTTAAGTAGGCGGAGTTTAAATGTCCCTTTAAAGACCCCATAATGCATGTTTGTCCTCATAAACCACATTTTTTGACGTCCTTGTAAACCACACTGGAGTCTGGGTGGTAAAACGTGCTGTGAAGCTCCTATCGGAAAGCTAAAGTGACCCAAATTTTTTTCAAAATTTTTAGAGTGCTCTGAGCTTGGTCCCAGGTCGCTAGGACCTCGGGAAGGGGTAGACCCCGTATTACACCTTCGGGCGGGTTTGGCGAAAAAGTCCGGCTAAACCACATTGACAAACCTGTGTGTGTGTGTGTGTGTGTGTGTGTTAGAGAGAGTTTGTGTGTGGCCTTTGAACTTTTTTCTGGTGTTTAAATGCCTTTATAATTCACGGGTCAAAAATGACCCATAGGACGATCTTTGGACCCTAGTGGTGTACAGCCCACATGGAAACCTAGACAAAAACAAAGTATCACTTTTTGTAATGATGGGATCACTTTAGGAAAAGTCATAAAATTTCAAGTTGGAAAAATATAGTTTAAGGTATTTTTTCTATAGCTAAACATGGTAGCGGGTCACTTTTGACCCGTAGGACGACACAAGGGAAAGAGACTGCATGTGTTTGGGATGAACCCCAGGAGCGAGCATTCAACACAGCTAAAACAATGCTCATAGCTGCGCCAGCCCTTTGCTACTACGACGTCAACAGGCCAACAGTGGTCAACGTCGACGCCAGTAGTTACAGCCTCGGTGCTGCTCTGTTACAAGACCATGAGGGGGAGCTGCGTCCTGTTGCCTTTTGCTCGCGCAATCTAACTAATGCCGAGAAGAGGTATGCACAGATCGAGAAAGAGTGTCTGGCGTCGGTCTGGACCTGTGAACTCTTTGCTTGCTACATCCAAGGGATGGGACATGTCCGGTTACAAACTGATGATCATAAGCCACTGGTACCACTGATCAACTCTTATGATCTTGATAAAACCCCACTAAGATGCCAGAGACTACTTATGCGTCTTATTAGGTTCAATGTCACCGCAGAACATGTTCCCGGCAAACAGCTCATAGTCGCTGATACACTTTCCAGACATCCGTTGAAAGAATGTCATGTTCCAGAAACTGAAACACAAGTAAAGGCATATGTCAACACTATGGTGGCTAGCAAGCCAATCAGGTCATCAAAGTTGGAAGAACTCCGCCAGACTACACAAAATGATGCTGAGCTTCAAAAAGTAATCCTGTTTATCAGATATGGGTGGCCTAGGAACATGTCAAAGGGCTCATTGCTGCATGGATACTATGCAGCCAGAAGTCACCTATCAGAGTTAGATGGGCTGGTCCTTTATCACGACCACATCATAGTTCCGACTGCACTCCGAGCTGGTGTTGTAGACCAACTACACGAAGGCCACCAGGGCCTCACCAAGTGTCGTGAGCGAGCTAAGTTGACAGTGTGGTGGCCGAAGATTGGAGCACAGATCACAAACAAAGTGAAGTCCTGTGATTTTTGCAGAGAGCACAAACCTACACAGAGACACGAACCACTGGTGACAACTCCTCTGCCCGATGGTCCATGGCAGAGAATTGCAGTGGACCTGTTTGTGCTCGAGGGAAAGACGTATCTAGTTGCAGTGGACTATTTTTCAAGGGACATTGAAATTGCTTCCCTGACCTCCGCTTCCAGCGCTCAAGTTATCAACAAACTCAAACACATGTTCTTGAGATGGGGCATCCTGCTGGAACTTGTCAGTGACAATGGGACACAGTTTACGTCGACAGAGTTCCAAGAATTCAAGCAGAGGTATGGGTTCACTCATGTAACCTCAAGCCCCCATTACCCGCAATCTAAAGGAGCTACAGAAAGAGCTGTTCAGACTGCCAAGCATATCCTTAAGCAGCCTGACCCCTGCTTAGCCTTTATGAGTTACCGCTCCACACCATTGGCTGCAACAGGTTCAAGTCCAGCACAACTTATGACTGGTCGACAGATCCGCACCACTGTTCCTGTCCTGGAAAAAACATTGATGCCAAGGGCTGTCGACCCAGACCTAGTCTATGAGAAGGATGCCAAGGCTAAAGATTCTTACAGATTCTTCCACGACCGCAGGTATTCAGCTCACCCTCATCCGGAACTTCTCCCGGGTCAAAATGTGCGAGTGAAACTGGATAGGGAAAAAGGATGGACTACGCCTGCCAAAGTCATCGGCAAGTCCAAGGAGCCAAGATCCTACCTCGTGGAAATGGCCAACGGGAGCGTGACCCGTCGCAACAGACGGCATCTTCAGGAGGCTCCTGGGACTGATGCTCCAACAGCACAATCTGTGACTGAGTCTGCAGTGCTGCAGCAGAACTGCAGATCCCCAGCTACAGATGTGGCCATCCCATCAGAACCACCATCAAATCAGCCAGTAGCGAGCCCTTCTTTAAGATCTTCCTTCCCACCATCTACTCCTGCGAGAACAACTTCCAGGGGACGAGAAATAAAACTGCCTCTGAGATTCAGAGACTGATAAGGTTCAAAAGGGCAGAATAATCCCTATCGGACTGAGGGCAGTCTACCCCTGTGATGTCCTGTATTGTTCAGTGTTAAAATTGATAAGACTGAGAAAAGAAAAAAAAAAGAAGAAGTTGGAAAGTTGTTTTGAATTGTTTTGAGTTGTTTTGAAAACATCCTAGTTTAATGTTGAGAAAGGAATTTGTTGAAAAGAGTTGTGACAACTAAAGATTACGTTAAAGGTATGGTCTGCGATTTTTGAACACTCTGGACAGAAATATTTTCAGCGCAGAAAAGCATTCTGCTCCCTCCCCTCAGAGCCATATATGGCACAGTCCGTGCTCTGCTGAACTTGGGATCTGCTCCGCCCCCTGCTGCTGTCTGCTCAGAGCCGCTGCGATATTCTGTGTTTATGTTAATAAAACCTTCTAATAAAATAAAATAAAACCATGGAGCGCTAGTCCTACAACACAAAATCCAGCAGAAATCATCAGAGGTTCACGAAGCAACGTTTGGACATGATTTAATTCGCTCGTGACTTCCTCATGTCTGTCAGCGCTGGTCTGGAATGTCTGGAATGCTCCGCCCCCAGTACATGTCCTGTCTCTGCGCTCCGAAGTTCTGTGTTTATATGATAATATAACTGTTTAAAAAATATAATAAAACCATGAATCACTCATCCAACAACACAAAAACCAGAAGAAATCAGCAGAGGTTCACGAAGCAACGTTGGACATGTTTTAATTCGCTCGTGAGTCGTGACAAATCCATTTCCTCATTCCTGTCAGTGAAGGATGAAGCGATCACTTGACTTTTGGCAAAAAAACTAAATAAAAGTCCAGCTCTGGGATAAAGAAGGGATATTTAATACATTTTGTGTCACATAAAAAACAGTCCTGCATCGCTTTGCAATCCTTTGAATGAGAACGAGCTGCGGCTGGGACAGGTGGGGGCGTGGGTTGGGGTGTGACAAACAACTCTGTTTTTATTGGCTGGTCATTGTCCGGGTCACTCTTGTGTTTTCAGTGTTTTTATAAATGCTGATAGAGAAGCAAGGGGACTATAGTTTTTTTCAGAGATTACTTTGTCTAACATCAGTCTGTCAATAGATAGTGACAGAGTGAAGAAATATGTTAAAAATATATTGTTTGAAAAGTTACAGACTACATTACAATGTTACATACCCCACCTTTAAATGGAGTAATTAATTGAATTAGAAATGTTGGATTCAAGTATAATTTCAGGTACTGACCTAACTTGCAGATGTCTTGGATTTTGCAATGCTTAACTTCAAAAGAGGGGAGGTGTTGTGAGATTAGTTCTCACTGTATCTAGTGTAACCGTAGTTCGGTCTCCAGACCACCAGGGGGAGCACTAGAGAGAGGACTGATGTATAGTTAACGAAGAAGTCACACAGTTTTTACCTCGTGTACTAGCTAAATAAAAGCAGTACGGCTCTGCGACCGAGACCAACGTTTCCTGTCTTTCCTCATATCATGACACCATCCAACCACAGACAGGTCATTTTCATTAAAATTACTGAACCAAGAGGCGGAAGTAGGGATGCACCGATCCACATTTTTCACTTCCGATCCGATACAGATACTGTACTTTAAAACTGGGTATCGATCGATACCAATACTTTTCCGATCCGATACCGTTCAGGTGCCGTATGAGGCTGTAATAAATTATTACAGCCTCCAGCCACTAATATCCACTTTAAAGCAAGGAATAAAAAAACACGTTTTGTGTTAGCAGGATTTAATTGTAACTAAGAAACTTATCCAACATTAATAAAACTTACCTCAAGTTGCCTTTTTGGGCATGCATAAATATACAGTATTTGTATACACTGTACTTAGAGAGAAGATTAATCTTCTCTTGGCTGTGCAAATTCTGCTAACACAAAACGTGTAACTAACTACCGGTACTTTTAAGTACTGTAGTTACTTTCACCCAGTCTCTTTTTCATCACATGCTTCCAAAAGTCAACAATTATGTTTGTATTCTGCATCTGTCTGTTAGCAAAATATCTTATGAACAACTGAACAGATTTTGTTTAAACTTTCAAGAAATAATCACTGAAGGGCTCTCTACGACTGGTTGACTTTTAAAGTACATCCAATTGAAGATGGCTGCCACAGCTAACTGAACTTATACAACACAAAATTGACTACAACTCAGTCAATTTGACAAAAAATTTAGATAAAATTTGTGTGGTAGTAGCTGAGACTCATTCCCAAAGCATATTCAAGGGACTAGTAGAATGCATAAGATCTTTCTTTAAAATTACAACGTTATTTATTTGGAATCAATGGTGTCGTCTGTTAGCAAAATATCTCATGACCCGCTGGACAGATTTTGATTAAACTTTCAAGAGATAATCACTGAAGGGCTCTCTACGACTGGTTCACTTTTAAAGGTTCAGTATTAACTTTTCTAACAACATATTTTTTAATATATTTCTTCACTTTGTCACTACCTCCTGACATACTGATTTTAGACAAGTAATCTCTGAAAAAACTATTGTCCCCTTGCTTCTCTAAAAGCATTTCTAAAAAGCCACAGTGACCCACCGTTAACCAGCCAAAAAAAACAGATTTTGTAACCAGCCAATAAAAACAGAGCTTGAATTTAAATCAGCCAATAAAAACAGAGCTTTAATTTGAATTTCAGCAGAGCTACGCCAAGAGCAAGCCTCAGAGCCATATATGGCTCTGAGGGGGAGGGACCAGAAATGTGTCTCTGTTCAAAATTTTCCCAAGTTCCAACGTGTTCCATAAATTACATACTGAACCTTTAAAGTACATCCAATTTAAGATGGCTGCCACAGCCAACTGAACTTCAACAACACAAAATTGACTACAACTCAAGTCAATTTGACAAAAAATGTAGATAAAATGTGGTGTGGTAGTAGCTGAGAGCCTGAGACTCATTCCCAAAGCATATCAAAGGACTATTAGAAAACATAAGATCTTTCTTTAAAATTATAACATTATTTATTTGGAATCAATGGTGTCGTCTGTTAGCAAAATATCTCATGACCCGCTGGACAGATTTTGGAAAATCTTTCAAGAAATAATAAACAGATGTTACTTTACTGCTGATTAACTTTTGGATACAATTGGTTGCAGCAGGCAATTGAAATAAGCCAACTCAAAAATGGTTATAATTCAGTTAATTTTACAGATATGGAGCATACCTGTCAAGTCTCCCATTTTGTCCGGGAAACTACCGTATT
>JBBPBX010091849.1:0-13853 GCA_038048925.1 Garcialebias charrua
GCTAAATAAACGCTTAAAAATATACAGTATTTCTTCGCTGACTTATGGGTGATAGTAGACGTACTCCTGAGTTTAACGAAATGTTCAAATCAGCTGGATTTTAAAAAAAAAAGTTCGCTGATTTTTATGCAGGCGCCAGGCGGGTCAAACCGGAGCTTTCTTTCTTTAAATTTAGCTAAATAAACGCTTAAAAATATACAGTATTTCTTCGCTGACTTATGGGTGATAGTAGACGTACTCCTGAGTTTAACGAAATGTTCAAATCAGCTGGATTTTTAAAAAAAAGTTCGCTGATTTTTATGCAGGCGCCAGGCGGGTCAAACCGGAGCTTTCTTTCTTTAAATTTAGTTAAATAAACGCTTAAAAAATATATTTCTTACCTCACTACAGCAGACGGGCTCCTGAGCTGAACCAAATGTGAAATCAGCTGGATTTAAAAATCCGCGGTGTGGTTTATGAGTGGTATCTTGCAAACAAAAACAGCTACCGGTACATCCATAGCAGGGAGCGGGCAGCCAGAGTAATCAGTCCGACAAAAGGAGGCCTTTTTCGGACACATGCATGTAGAAACTTCTGGGCAACTTCATGAGCAGCTCCGCGACTCACGTGACTTCCTGTAGCCGGTGGGATGGGTGATACCAAATTATTTGCAGGGGAGGGGGTCAGTCCTCAGGGAGTTTGCTTAAAAACACGCAGCAATTTTACTAAAAAATTTACAAGCCCAAAACCAGAAAAGTTGGCACGTTGTGCAAATCGCAAATAAAAACAGAATACAATGACTTGCAAATCTTTTTCAACCCATATTCAACTGAATAGAATGCAAAGACAATATATTTAATGTTCGAACGGAGAAACTTTATTTTGTTTTGCAAATAACCATTAACTTAGAATTCAATGGCAGCAACACATTGCAAAAAAGTTGGCACAGGGACATATTTACCACTGTGTTACATCGCCTTTCCTTTTAACAACACTCAGTAAACGTTTGGGAACTGAGGAGACCAATTTTTGAAGCTTTTCAGGTGGAATTCTTCCCCATTCTTGCTTGATGTACAGCTTAAGTTGTTCAACAGTCCGGGGTCTCCGTTGTCGTATTTTACGTTTCATAATGCGCCACACATTTTCAATGGGGGACAGGTCTGGACTGCAGGCAGGCCAGGGGAGGACCCGCACTCTTTTGCTACGAAGCCACGCTGTTGTAACACGTGCAGAATGTGGCTTGGCATTGTCTTGCTGAAATAAGCTGGGGCGTCCATGAAAAAGACGTCGCTTGGATGGCAGCATATGTTGCTCCAAAACCTGTATGTACCTTTCAGCATTAATGGTGCCTTCACAGATGTGTAAGTTACCCATGCCTTGGGCACTAATGCACCCCCATACCATCACAGATGCTGGCTTTTGAACTTTGCGCCTATAACAGTCCTGATGGTTCTTTTCCTCTTTGGTCCGTAAGACACGACGTCCACAGTTTCCAAAGACAATTTGAAATGTGGACTCATCAGACCACAGAACACTTTTCCACTTTGCATCAGTCCATCTCAGATGAGCTCGGGCCCAGCAAAGCCGGCGGCGTTTCTGGATCTTGTTGATGAATGGCTTTTGCTTTGCATAGTAGAGCTTTAACTTGCACTTACAGATGTAGCGACGAACTGTAGTTACTGACAGTGGTTTTCTGAAGTATTCCTGAGCCCATGTGGTGATATCTTTTACACACTGATGTCGGTTTTTGATGCAGTACCGCCTGAGGGATCGAAGGTCACGGGCATTCAATGTTGGTTTTCGGCCTTGCCCCTTACGTGTAGTGATTTCTCCAGATTCTCTGAACCTTTTGATGATATTACGGACCGTAGATGGTGAAATTCCTAAATTCCTTGCAATAGCTCGTTGAGAAAAGTTGTTCTTGAACTGTTCGACAATTTGCCCACGCATTTGTTCACAGAGTGGTGACCCTCGCCCCATCCTTCTATGTGGATGACTGAGCATGTCAAGGAAGCTGCTTTTATACCCAATCATGGCACCCACCTGTTCCCAATTTGCATGTTCACCTGTGGGATATTCCAAATAAGTGTTTGATGAGCATTCCTCAAATTTCTCTGTCTTCTTTGTCACTTGTGCCAGCTTTTTTGAAACATGTTGCAGGCATCAAATTCCAAATGAGCTAATAATTGCAAAAAATAACAAAGTTTACCAGTTCGAACGTTAAGTATGTGGTCTTTGCAGTGTGTTCAATTGAATATAGGTTGAAAAAGATTTGCAAGTCATTGTATTCTGTTTTTATTTGCGATTTCCACAACGTGCCAACTTTTCTGGTTTTGGGCTTGTAAATGAATAAAGAAAATCAATTATTGATGTAAGATATGTATAATGATGAAATTATGTCATTTTATTGGGGGGGTTAAAATGAGCGGATGGAATTATTGGGGGGGTCAAAACCCCCCCAACCCCCGTGTAAATTACGCCTATGTGTCAGCAAGCTTACAGAACACCTCGGACTCATAACTCGAACCCCACACTAGAGCAGTCACCCGGAGGCCGGCTCATCCCAACCCGGTTTAGGGGTGGGCCATATTAATGTGCTTAACATGCGGGCCGTGAAGGTGTTGGGCTTTTGATTGTGTCAGCAGATGCACACAGCTGATGATCCAATTATATGGAAACATGGCTTGCCATACATTCACCAGCCAGATGCGGCCATTTGACCATGCGCTGACCGCCCTTTAAAGAGCTAAAAAGTTCAGTTGAGCTTCAAATGAACTACTGCCAGAGATCCATCAGCCCAAATGGACGTTCATTCAGTTGCTGCACTTAGCAGATGCACACGGCCAACGACCCAAACAGGTGAGATCCCAAAATATCAGACATGTCAGAGCAGGGTCTGTGTCTGAATAATGCAGAATGCAGGCAGAAGCAGGGATTTAATGCGCGTTGATGGCCATGAAAGGACAACCACTCCCTCAGCTCTGATCTTCTGTCCCCTTTACTCAGCTGCATTGGATTTACCATGCGAGTCTACACCAGCATACGTACAGAGTGTGTGAAAAGACAGAGACAATCTGCGCCTGTTAATACAGAATGAGTGAACAACGAGGCGCACTTTTCAAATAATGTGTTTTAAACTTTAGATTATGGGTAAAATATCAAGCCTTTTCAAGTAAGCGGGTCAAAGTCCAAGTCAAGTCCCAAAAAGTCCAAGTCAAGTCCCAAAAAGTCCAAGTCAAGTCCCAAAAAAATCCAAGTCAAGTCCAAAAAAATCCAAGTCAAGTCCCAAGTCCCAAAAAGTCCAAGTCAAGTCCCAAAAAGTCCAAGTCAAGTCCCAAAAAGTCCAAGTCAAGTCCCAAAAAGTCCAAGTCAAGTCCCAAAAAGTCCAAGTCAAGTCCCAAAAAGTCCAAGTCAAGTCATAAGTCTCTTAACATGTTTTTCGAGTCGTCTAAAGTCATAAAATTGACTCAAGTCCAAGTAGTGTGACTTGAGGCCACACCACTGACTTGACATGTTTGTCAAGTTCAAGAAGACATTGATTTTTTTTAAAGCAGCTTCGGCTGTTTTGGTGAAACAGGGCGTGCTGATCAATGGATGCATATCTCCAACTGCCTTTCAGGCCAGAGTTGTAGCCGTTTTGGCGTGGGCAAGAATGTGCATTCTGCCCACGTGCAAAACGTGGGCAGAATGTGCAATCTCATGCGACATCCCAAGATGTCACAGTCAATGTTACAAATGACGCGCAGCTACTACCAGACCAAGTTTTAGCACACTCTCTGTAAACACTGACTGAACTAAATGTTTGTGTTTCTAACTGAGGCAAATGTTTGAAAAGTTAATCAGCTGTAAATCCAGTGGATATTTCCTGAAAGTTTCATTAAAATGAGTCCGGTGGTTCAGGAGATATTTCGCTAACAGACAGAAATGGCCATGTACATCAGGGACTGACATTGCACCTCACATGTACAACATATACAGTACATGGACAGAGTTATGAGGAAGGCAAACAAGATTATAGCAGACAACACACATCCCCTAAGATCTTCATTTGAGTTGCTTCCTTCAGGGCGAAGGTACGGCCTTCCTTTATTCTCAAGAAACAGAACAAAATTTTCTTTCATACCACAAGCAATTAAATCGATAAATAATACTAAGATATCATGACTTACTGAGCACAAATGTCTTTGCTGTAATGATGGATGTTAATGTCATGTTTGTATAAGTATGTCCTTTATGTCAATGCCTGCTGACAATGTCGCAAACTAATTTCCCTACGGGGACAAATAAAACTATCTATCTATCTATCTAAATGACTCCACATAGTTAAAGACAAAAGTTTAAACAAAGCTTTCGACCATATGTTAATGCTCAGAATATGTGTTAGAGATGATTTTCAGCTACCACCACACCAAATCTCAGGTTAATATCTGTAAATTGACAGCTGCAGCCATTTTTGTGTTTTTAATGTCAGTTGGCTGTGGTGGCCATCTTGAATGGGTTTGACTCTGAAATCATCCTACTATCCTTTTCCTCTAGTTCTATTAAAATCCATCCAGTGGTTCCTGAAATATTTTGGTAACAGACACACAAAGACGTGGGCAATAAAACATCAAACGGTAAGTTAAAAAAAAAGAAAAAAAAAGTGAAACTTCTTTCCCATTTCCATCCACCTGTGGGTGTGAGAGCCTTTCATTTCATCTGTGTTTATTAGTGTTGCGTAAGGACGGAGCGCAGGAGAAAGCCGAGCCTCTGCACTTCCTGAGACCTCCGACTTTCCTGGGAAAAGAAACAATGACATAAATATAAACATGCCCTCACGGAGCTGTTGCTCAAGAGCTGGCTCTCTCTGTGGACTCAGATCTGATCCAAGACAGGACAGACACCAGCTTGAGAGCTAAACACGAACACATGGATTAAAAAAAAACAAGTCGCCGTCTGGAGTTAATTTTTATTTTTTATTTCTGACCAGCTCAAAATGAGTTCCTGCTTGAGTCGATATTTACGGCAAACATCAAGTTAGGGATCTGAACTGTAATCAGTTTGTCCTTTCAGATGGTTTTGTGTATTCAATATATATATTTGTATATCCTGAGCCTGGGTGCCTGTTATAACGCCCCCCCACCCGTTATTTTTCTTCTCAGTGTTCCTGAGGTCTTTGTGGGCCTCGGTGAGCTGCTGACTGGCCGACTTGTGTCCAGCTGTTTATTTTAAAAAAGGAAGAATGTCGGCCCTGCTGTTAAACACTGCGGTTTCACAAAGCTAACTTTAATAAGGAGGCTGATGAGAGACCGAGAGGTGGGGGGTGGGGGGCAACGCTGGGTTATACAGTATGTGCATATAGTTAAGTCAAGAGAAACTGCGCAGACACATCAGAACGTGCACACCTGGAGCAGGTTACGTGCTCGGCTCTTGTTTTCCATCAAAGAGCTTGCACCGTGAGTTTGAGGGTTACGTAACCCCCGACCATGGCTATTTTTAACCGCAGCCATGTTTCACGCCCTAACGCAAAGCTTTCGCCTAAACCAAAACTCAAAAAGTTCAAGTAGAAAAGTGGTAGATCTTCAGAACACACTCAGGACTGTTGGAGACTAAATTGCGACTCAAATGCGAGAAAATGGGAAACTTCCCAGTAGCAGCCTTCCTGACTCTCGAGTGTTTGCGATCATGTGACCAGCGAGCCATGTGGCTGGTTTGTGAGGCCTTTTTAAAAAAAAAAATTGTCTGCTTAGCTAAAATTGTATTCTAGGCAGCGCACATTATTTAGTTACCCACTTCCATCAACATTGAATCCACCTTAGTCAGCTTTGTACCCACTTTGACTTGTTTCTTCTTCTTCTTTCGGCTTTCCCCTCTTCAGGGGTCTCCACAGCGAGTCATCCTCCTCCATATCTGTCCTCTGCATCCTCTGTCCTCACTCCAACTACCTCCATGTCCTCTCTAACTGCATCCATAAATCTCCTCTTTGTCTTTTTCCTGGCAGCTGCATTTCTAACATCCTTCTACCAATATACCCACTGTCCCTCCTCTGGACATGTCCAAACCATCTCAGTCTGGCCTCCCTAACTTTATCTCCCAGTTGTTCAACATGTGCTGTACCTCTGATGATCTCATTCCTGATCTTATCCATCCTTGTCACTCCTAAGGAGAACCTCAACATCTTCATTTCTGCCACTTCCAGTTCTTTCTCCTGTCTTTTTGTCAATGTCTCTGTCTCCAGACCATACAACATAGCTGGTCTCACCACTGTCTTGTAAACTTTTCCTTTGACCTTTGCTGACACCTTTTTGTCACAAATCACTCCTGAAACTTTTCTCCATCCACTCCATCCTGCCTGGACTCTCTTTTTCACTTCTTTACCACTTTCCTAAGGGAAACTAGAATTGAGTGGAGCTGCGTAGGAAGGCGGGCTACCACTTTCCCTATTTTCCCCATTTTTTGTATCCACTTTGACGGCCGCTCCAACATTTATGATTTAATCTACACCTTTCAAAGATCTGGAGCACTCCTTCAACATTTATGTGTCACCAGCATGGTTAGCCAGACATTTGAAGCTGTAGTATCTGATGTTTTTGTCAAGAAGAGCTCCCAGTAAGCTGTCAAATTATCATGATTTTTTTTTCTTCTTTTGGCTGCTCTCTTCCTCAGGAGTCGCCACAGCAAACTAACTCGCTGAAAGATTTGGCCATTGTTTTTATGCTGGATGTTCTGCCTGACACAACCACAGACCACCGAGCTACCACAGCCCTCAATGTGGAGCAGAGAGCTGCTATCTGGGGCACCTGGGGGAGCAGGTGGTGGGGGTTAAGAGCTTTGCTCAAGGGCCTAGAGTGGTGCAAATGAATGTGGAGGTTGCTTCACCATTTTGATGTTGTCGGTTCGGGGAATTGAACCTGCGGCCTTCCCATCACAGGTCCACCATCTCTAAGCTCTGTGCCATCACTCCAGCTGTCAAAATACTTTGTACCAATACAAAATATTCAAGAGTTTGAGACGTCTGGGACAATTCTAGGACTAATTTAAGAGAAATTTGTCCCATAGATTTATTTTTGGAAACACGTTCAAAATTCAAGCAAGACATTTTGGAGAGTCCCTCACAAACGCTGTTGGTCAACAAGTTGCCCACAGCTGCAGCACAGTGAGATCCTGGCTTACTGTTAGTATGACGAGTTCACGCCAAGCGCGAAAATAGAAAACTATAAGCTAACACCTTACTTTTCATTTCCTTCCTGTTAATACTTTTTACCAACATCAACACTTGCATGCTCCATCTGCTTTAGAAGTTAGATCAGGGACTGACATCGCACCTCACTAAATATTACATACACATCTGATCCAGGTTTTCACTTCTAATATTTCATGTAAGTCTTTTCTGACAGCTGCACATTCTTATGTTCATTTCACAAAAAATGTTTAGTTGTAATTAGGTATATGATGCTTAAACAAACTATGATTGGTTGTGGGGTTAGTAGGGGTGTGGCTAACAGCCCTACACCTCCAGTGCTGGTTCCAAAAATACAACCTGGCAGGAACTGTACATCAGGTAATGGCAGCTTCAGTTTTAAATAAGAGGCAGAGATGCTCTGTCCATCGTTTTTAGGTTATGGTTAATACAAAAAATGCAGTAAAAGCAAATGTATCAACTTGATTTACTAATAGTACCTGATCACTATGGACAACAGCAGCAAATCCAACTGGTTTCCCAACTTGCACCTGGCCCACCTTTAGGTTGGGTGTGATGTCATACCCAGGTTAGAATTCTGAGGCAAGCAGGACCTGCATCAAGGACTATCACAGACCATGAAGGCCCAGATGAACGAATGAGTGTTGGTTGTATAAATTGTTTAATACGGTGATTATCACTTTTTATGGACAAGGTTGTTTATTTGGATGTCAAGGCTGATGAGAAATCTACAACTGTCCATAGTTCGTGGACTATTTAACTCTGAATCTGAATTTCTCGAGTGTTAAGCTCAACTTGAATGAGGAAACCCAACTGGTTTTCAGACATACAGTAACTTGGACATGAGAAAGTGACGTCACTCCAAGATTCAATTTCGAGTCCAATCAGACACACAATCATGTCCCTTAGTATGAAAATGAGTAAGAAAAGCCCAGACGGCACAATTTTTGAGCCGCCATCTTAAAACGGTAAAGTGTTTCTCATGCTGGGCGGCCTCAGACTTCAGCGTGAAGGTTCCTGAGAACATCGTGTAGGTCTTTCTCTCGCACAAACAGCTGATGCAACTCGATCCCGGAGTAGGTTGGCATTCATCTAAGTACCTCTTGAATCCAGCCCGAGGCTTCAGCTGCACGTGAGACGCATCCATGTGTAAATGTCTCCACCAGTCCACGAGTTAGCATTCCCCGTTAGCAGCTACAAATAAACGGAGCGCACTTCAACTTTCCACAAGATCCACATAAGAGCAAGACATCAAGAGGAGTCGTTCACTTTTATATTCCCTTCTGCAAAAAGCGAGAAGGATTACAGACCTCGCAGCTGAGAGACAGGCGTAAACTGACGAGACGAAACAATAAATACAAATAAATGTCCAAACAATCCGTGGATGAATGCATATCATCCGCCACTATCTTACAAAGTATTTTGAGTTGTAGCTATCTCTCTTAGAGTGTAATAATAATAATGAATTCAATTTATAACACACTTTTCATTAATGAAAATCTCAAAGTGCTACAAAGTATACAGTAACCGAGCCTTAAGAGAGAACAACCTCTTAACAGAGGAGGAGGACTCAGATTCCAACTTTCAAAAATGTATAATGCAGCTTTAGGACCGATTCCCTGACGATTTTCACACTTGATGGGAACAGAGGAGCCTCATCTGTGAATTAGACTAGCAAAGACCTTAAGATACCCCTACTGTTAAGGTGTGATTTGTCAATCTACATAGTTATGTGTGTATCTTATCTTAGCCTTTAAAACCTTACTCACTCTGCTCTTTGAATTGAGAAAGCTCCTCGGATGAGAAGCGAAACGTCTTCCGTTACAAATAAAGTCCAGTTTTTTCTGTATTGAACGCCTTTTTTGATTTTACCATGTCCTGTATGACTGAGAATCTTCACCAGCTTATGCTGCGGGCGATAATGTAACTGTGCCACGAGGACGTCACAGAATCTCTGCGGTTGATAATCTCATTCGATTAAAAGATCAATAGATTAAAAAGATGCATATTTTATACTGTAGACGAGCAAACAGCTGCATTTTATTATATACAGTGTACATATAGAGTAAATTGCATATGTAGAATTATATTTTTTTTAATTAACTTTGCCCAATGAATATCAGTTATCCTGTCATTTTATATACTACCGCTAGATGGCGACAAAGATGACCTTGAACATGTTGACCTTTAAATCTTGTCGGATATGTTGAACAAATACAGGTTTTAAAACACTTATTTATCCATATCTGGATTTCTACGTAATACAAAGAATATACTGCATGGTTTGGGCAGATACCAAATTGAAACAAATCATAACCTTGAGAGAAAAATAAAGTTTCTTCAAATTTGTGGAAAATTACCGTATTCAGGTTTTCTATTGTAAAACAATCTTGAGGCAGTCCTTTTTTCCTTTGAACGTTGAGACTTTCAGGGCATTAACCAACCATTTACAGAATAGTATTTTCATGTTAAGCCCATTATGGTACTGCAGTGCTGACCTATAAATTCAAGAACAAAAATGCCCCTCAGCTCCAGGAATGAATCACTTCTGTGTCTACAAATAACCTGTAGGGATTTAGTTATGTTTTGTCAAAAATTCACAGCATAAATAATGTAAGTAGCTTTATTTCTGTAGAACAAGTACAGGAAACAAATAATCAAGTACTGTATAAAACTGTAACAAGAACATTGACATTTATTTCCAGACAGAGCCGCCTGCTCAAAAACATAAATCTGACATTTTCTTTTAACAAAACAAGCAAAAAAATAAAATAAAAAAATAAACTACACTACAAACATATAATGCCTTGACCTCTGTCGCCCAGAGAAGTTTTAAAAAGGGACTTTATTATTGCAGTTAATAAGAGTTTCCCAGAGTGTTGTGCGCCCTGAGGTATTTTTCTGTTCAACACTTGAGATTGTCCACAGCTATTTAATTTCCTGTAAAATGTTTGTGTGGATAACTTTATTATTTTAACATTAGATGGTTAAACATGGACACTGTAAAAGCAAAAATGTTCACAGACAAGAAAATTTAACAAAGCTCACTTGCCCTAAACATAAAAGCACTGTTGCTGATGTTGGTTTGAACCAAGTTATTTAAATCAACACTGAAGTATTAAATTACAAAGATATCAGACCCCCCAGTGTGCTAACATGTACACAGTCAGGTTAGATGTTCTCTGGATTATAGATCTAGCACCTTAAATCGACTAATGAATCTATTCAGGACCCCCCTCCCCCAACAAAAAAACAACATGTTTTTAATTACAGGGAAAGAAAGGCTTTACATTTTAACCAAATCAAGTTTTAGGCAAGCAAACCTTTTTAAAATACGCGTTTTAAAACCTGGGAAAAAAAAATAAAATGGATAAAGTGATTTTAGGATGCATTTCTCAGATACCATCGTTCACATGAGATCTCTGCTCTAAGAAACATTTTTATTTTAAAGAGGAAGAGGGCGACGCCTAAAACTAGTAAAAAAAATATGACAAGTATAAAAAAGGGGCTGCAATACAAAAGTCAATGCCATCTGAGTGCAAGTGGAACCACCAAGACACCAAGTCAGTCGTTTCCAAGCCCACAATCCGTGAGGACCATCAGCAAACTGTAGCTCAACTCTCGTTTACATTTGCTTCCAGTCACAGGTGATAATCCACCCCGGACCTTGCAGGCTTCACATTTTGGTTCTCTGATACCATTTCACACACTTCCTGCACGCAGTCCACTCACGTTTATGGATTTAAATGACGACCCGACGTTCAGCTCACACACAGTTTGGTGCGAGATCATCTGGATTCACTCGGCGTTGCATTCAACAGTGCTCGGAAGGTTGCCATCTCTCCGCCTTTCCCTTTTGACAGTCTCGTTTAAGACGCCATGCAAGGTCATTGATAGATGTGTTCAAAGTACTGAGGCTGGGGATTCTCTTTGACGTATTTCTGAATGTACCAGCAGGTCAAGTGAGCTTTCAGGTCCTCCTCCACCACAAAATCCATGGCTGCCTGACAGCACAAAGAGCAAAAAGTCTTACACTCATTATTTTTATATCAAAACTTAAATCATATGTTTACCCAACAACAAACAAGAGTAATGCACACAGCACATTATAACAGACTAGTACACAGAAATCTGTAGCAATGGCCTGAAGAAGCAATGACCTTGTATAACATTTGACCTTGAAGCTGGGGTCATGAAAAGACACTCCAACGATGCATGTGTATGAAGTTTCTTAAAATATCTTGAGCAGATCATAAATTATTGGGCAGGACAGGAGAAAGTTTATGTGCGCTCGGAAACTAAAATAATATGTCTGCATTTCAACCGGCATTAAAAACAAAGGAACACCAGCTATTCAAAACCTAAATACAACATATTCTAAAGTGTGATGGAGAAACACAGTTATTACCAAACCATTAAACTTAATCAAGAATATTTGTATAATTAATTACATTTTAAATACCTTTGCCAGGTGTTTGGCAATCCCTCTCCCTCTATAAGCATCAGGAACTTCTGTGTGTTGCAAGTCCACCGTCTTCTTCCCGACGTATTCATAGAGAAGAACGGCTCGATCCTGAGATCCTGAGAACAGACAGAAACTGTAACTCCTGCTGGCGTCGAGATGATCTCCAAACGACTTTGTTTAAAACAGGGGTCTGCAACCTTTACGATCGAAAGAGCCATTTCTGCCCCTTTGGTGTCTAAATTAAACGTGTCCAGAGCCACAGTACCTGCTACAACTGGGATTCTCAACTGGTGGCCCACGGACCACTTTAAGTTTCTTGGAGGGCGCTTTTCTGGACAGTACGGTAGGGGTGATTTTATAAAACTAAAAATATCTGATGATTATTAACATTTATTGATGTTTTTTACATTCTAAGACAAAATAAACGACGAGATTCTTGTAAAGAAGGAAAAAATAATATATCCGCTCATTCTCAATCAGTTCATCTGGACAGTTTCTTTTTAGCAGAAACGTTTCACCCTCACTCCAGAGGGCTTCCTCAGTCAGAGTAGTCCAAAGCACACTGAAGTTAACCCACCAAGTAAGCAACTTATGTGGACCAACCAGTTTGCTGTAGCCAAGATGGTTTCTGGGGGCGTGTCCCTCGTCGACTCCTCCCAGGCAGGCAGACATGTCCAAAGTGGTTCAAGACAAGAAAGTTAATTCTCAATAGTCCAGGTATCAAATCCGCTCATTCTCAATCAGTTCATCTGGACAGTTTCTTTTTAGCAGAAACGTTTCACCCTCACTCCAGAGGGCTTCCTCAGTCAGAGTAGTCCAAAGCACACTGAAGTTAACCCACCAAGTAAGCAACTTATGTGGACCAACCAGTTTGCTGTAGCCAAGATGGTTTCTGGGGGCGTGTCCCTCGTCGACTCCTCCCAGGCAGGCAGACATGTCCAAAGTGGTTCAAGACAAGAAAGTTAATTCTCAATAGTCCAGGTATCAAATCCGCTCATTCTCAATCAGTTCATCTGGACAGTTTCTTTTTAGCAGAAACGTTTCACCCTCACTCCAGAGGGCTTCCTCAGTCAGAGTAGTCCAAAGCACACTGAAGTTAACCCACCAAGTAAGCAACTTATGTGGACCAACCAGTTTGCTGTAGCCAAGATGGTTTCTGGGGGCGTGTCCCTCGTCGACTCCTCCCAGGCAGGCAGACATGTCCAAAGTGGTTCAAGACAAGAAAGTTAATTCTCAATAGTCCAGGTATCAAATCCGCTCATTCTCAATCAGTTCATCTGGACAGTTTCTTTTTAGCAGAAACGTTTCACCCTCACTCCAGAGGGCTTCCTCAGTCAGAGTAGTCCAAAGCACACTGAAGTTAACCCACCAAGTAAGCAACTTATGTGGACCAACCAGTTTGCTGTAGCCAAGATGGTTTCTGGGGGCGTGTCCCTCGTCGACTCCTCCCAGGCAGGCAGACATGTCCAAAGTGGTTCAAGACAAGAAAGTTAATTCTCAATAGTCCAAAAAATAATATAGTTTCTGCACAATTTCTATAAACTAAAAAGATAAACTATGCATTCTTATGTGATTTTTTTTTATTGTAGAAAAAATATTAACACTACGTTGAAGAAATAAAGCATAAAGTGAAATTGAGTATGTTTTACTCCTTGCAAAGTTCCTAGTATTCATATATTTGCAACAACAAAAAATTACAGGAAAACTGCTAAAACTAGTCCTTTTAGTTGTTGTTATAACAGTCAATAACATTCAGTTTGATTTCAGTTTTGGTCAAAGTTTGAAAGAGCTGCTGCAGAGGGACCAAAGAGCCACAGGTTGCAGACCCCTGGTTTAGAACATCAAGTTTGAAGCGCATTAGAAACTAAAAAAATAAAAAAAATACATTTTATATTCACGTTAACCTGTTCTTGATTTATTTGCTTCCATGGAGCCGGACGTCCTTGTATGTCATTTAATATTATCTTAGCTATTTTCCCAGTTTCAACAAAAGAAAAGGGAACAAATTGTGTCTCTGTGACAGACTACTGTTAACGAAGAGCCTCAATTTAACGCCAATTCTTTAGCACAACAATGTTCCACTCCTTGAGGTTAGGAACCTTTTATGAATGATTTATAGGCTAGATTTAAGTGGCTTAGCAAACTAAAAATGAGAAAACTTTAAGAAATATGGGCCAAGATCACTCAAAAATACTACAGATCTCTGGATGCATGAAGGCAACATGTAAA
>JBBPBX010091850.1:0-13853 GCA_038048925.1 Garcialebias charrua
GAGCACAGAGAATATTATGGCTAACTTTCACAGACAAAACAGAGAAGGAAGTTGCAAGTTAAAAGTTTACCCTGAACTGTGCCTTTAGATTCAGAGCCTGCTTGTTCTGCAGAAATAAACCAGCAGAAGGGTCAAACTCATGAAAGTAACAGATCATCATTAAAATGACAAAATATACTGTAGATCAATTCTGAATTAACACACATTAAAGAGAAAGTTCAATCTGATTAATTAGTGTCCATTAATTCAAAATAATTGTAAAAAATATAAGTGTCCACTCGTCTCCTTGAGGGCTTCAAGAAGGTGTAACACTTAGAGTTTCAAAGAGATGCAGAGAGGTGTACTTGAAGGTCAAGCCTACAATAACACAGATGAGGTGTATCACTACATTTGCCTCCCAGCTTTTCTGTGTGGACATTACATGATCTCTCTTTGCACACATGGCTTTTTATTTGTGCACAAATTCAGCTCACAAAGATTTTGTGCTTGTAAATCACTTTAGTAACTTTGTAAAATAAATGTGTTGTTTGTGCATGTGTAGATAAGAATGTGTGTGTAACAAGATTTGTGTTAGTAAAAATAATGACACAAGTTACAAATCTTTGTTGTGAAGGTCTGTTTACAGATACAAATAAAAAACGATGTATAAAACTCTGCGTGAGTTTCAATTTACAAGAATGAATTATGAGCAGATTTTTCTTCCTCTCAGCTGATCCAAAGATTAATTGTTGAAACTTTGAAATCTGTTTAGTGGTTTATGAGATATTTTGCTAACAGACAAACAGGACTGACTCCAACAAATTATATCAAGGTTTTAGACAAAAATGTTGCACAATGTGTTACACTCTCAGTATGTGCTGAGTATGATGCTCAGCTACTACCACAACAACTGTCAGCTCAACATCTGTCAAACTGGCTGAGTTATAGTCATATTGGTGTTTCCTAAAGTCAGTTTGCTGTGGCGGCCATCTTTAGTTAATTAAATTCAGGAGTTAATCAGTTTTACATGTATGTCCAATTATTAGTTTCTGAGAGTTTCACTAAAATCTGTTCAATTATCTCTGAGATATTTTGCTAACAGAATAACAACTGATTTCAATAGTTTATGGCAAAGTTTTAAACACATATTATGTGTTATGAGACAGCACTCAGAGTAAAAGATGGAGTTCAGTCTCAGCTACTACCACACTGACATTTAACTAAATTCTTTTAAAATTGACTGATAGAGAGTCATTTTGTTGTGGCAGCCATCTTGATTCAGGTTGATTCTAAAATAAATCTGTTGTAGAGGAACATCCAATGATTTTTATATTAAATGTTAAATAAAATCCATATCATGATTCATGACATGACTGATAGTACAGAAAACACACACACACACACATCCCTCCTCCTCCATCAGCAGGCGATAAACATGTCTGACCTCAGAGTCTCCAGTCTACATCGTGGACTCTCCAGAAAACCACACAGCTGCTTCACTCCTGAATCCTGCAGCTTGTTCTCACTCAGGTCCAGTTCTGTCAGATGGGAGGGGTTGGACTTCAGAGCTGAGCTCAGAGAAGAACAGCTGATCTCTGACAATCTGCAGCTCATCAAACTGAATAAAGAATAAAACATGTAAGTTTAGAAAACAAAACAAAACTTTTAAAGACATGATGTAAACTAATAACAATAATTTCAGGACAATTCAAAATGATTTCTTTGATAACTGTTTACAGATACAAATGAAAAACTATGTATAAAACTCTGCGTGAGTTTCAATTTACAAGAATGAATTATGAGCAGATTTTTCTTCCTCTCAGCTGATCCAAAGATTAATTGTAGAAAGTATCTTTGAAATCTATTCCGTGCTTTATGAGATATTTTGATAACAGACAAACAGGACTGACTCCAACAAATTATATCAAGGTTTTAGACAAAAATGTTGCACAATGTGTTACACTCAAAGTATGTGTTGAGTATGATGCTCAGCTACTACCACAACAACTGTCAGCTCAACATCTGTCAAACTGGCTTAGGTATAGTCATGTTGGTGTTAAAGTCAGTTGGCTGTGGCGGCCATCTTTAGTTAATTAAATTCAGGAGTTAATCAGTTTTACATGTATGTCCAATTATTAGTTTCTGAGAGTTTCACTAAAATCTGTTCAATTGTCTCTGAGATATTTTACTAACAGACAAACAACTGATTTCAATAGTTTATGGCAAAGTTTTAAACACATATTATGTGTTATGAGACAGCACTCAGAGTAAAAGATGGAAGTCAGTCTCAGCTACTACCACATTGACATTTAACTCAATTCCTTTAAAATTGACAGATATAGTCATTTTGTTGTGGCGGCCATCTTGATTCAGGTTGATTCTAAAATAAATCAGTTGTAGAGGAATATATCCAATGTTTTTTTATTAAATGTTCAATAAAATCCATATCATGATTCATGACATAGTACGGACAACACACATACACACACACACACACACACACACACACACACACACACACACATACACATACACATACACACACAAGTCTGTTTTGATATCTTTATGGGGCCTTTGCATTGACTTCCATTCATTTTTCATTCATTTCTATAGCCTAACCCTGACATTTATCCTAAACCTAACCATTATCAGTACATACCTAACCCTTAAGCTAACATATCCTCAATTCACACCTTAGTCCTAAACCTAACCCCTAACCCACCAACGGGACTTCATCTTATGGGGCCGGGGCTTTGGGCCCCATAAGGAGCAGTTGGTCCTCACAATGCAGTATAAGTTGGAAAAATGGGCCTTACAAAGTAGCATAAACAAGGACACACACACACACATCCCTCCTCCTCCATTAGCAGGTGATAAACATGTCTGACCTCAGAGTCTTCAGTCTACATTGTGGACTCTCCAGAAAACCACACAGCTGCTTCACTCCTGAATCCTGCAGCTTGTTGTGTCTCAGGTCCAGTTCTGTCAGATGGGAGGGGTTGGACTTCAGAGCTGAGCTCAGAGAAGAACAGCTGATCTCTGATAAACTGCAGTCCTCCAATCTGAATAAAGAATCAAACATGTAAGTTTAGAAAACAAAACAAAACTTTTAAAGACATGATGTAAACTAATAACAATAATTTCAGGACAATTCAAAATGATTTCTTTGATAACTGAACTTTCAGTCTGTTTCTGTCAGTAGACCTGCTACATTCACACATCAGCTGATGATTCACTCCATGACTTTGTTGTTTGAAGTTCTGTTGGGATACTGGGTCCCAGTAAAATAAGCAGCCATTAACGTTTGAACTGGAATATTTTGATTAACAGTCCCATGGAATCAGCAGCTGTATAAATGTTAGAGTGATGGTCCAGATGTTCTGAAGAGGCTGTATGATCCGTTTCATTTTTGGTTCTGATGGTAATGTCTTGTAAAATACAAACATTTAGTTTAGACTCTACTGGTTTTACTGGCGCTTTTTAACACAAACTGGCTCATGTGGCCTGTGAGTGTGTTCAAGTTTTCCAGCAGATTTCTCAGATTTCTTATGTTGAAATTATGAGTTTGACTCAAACAAAATCATTTGACCTGAAACTGGAAGCCACAGGTTAGATTTATTATATTAAATGATGAATAAAATATACATCCCTAAATAAACGTTGTATTGTGATTAAATTAGAAATGAAAACACAACATTAGATTATTTCAATGTGGAGCTCTGAGTGATTTTTAGGATGACGCTGGAAGTTTGAGTTTAGTTTTATTTGACAATCTGTTTCAAATCTTACAGCAGCTGGTAGAACTATAATGAGATATTAATGCTGTTTCAGTCACATTTGAATATTTGGGATGTCATTAAGAAAAGATTCAGTGAACACATGGAGCTTCTTCCTGACAGTTTCACATCAAACTGACTTCAGTCTCTGTTACCATGGTGATGTCATCAGGCTCGTTTGTGACTCTGAGAAGTTTCAGCTCAACACAGCTGTTCCCTTCACTTTGTAGTCCAGCTCTCTGGTGATCCACTGAGCGAGCATCAGAACCTCATGAAGATGATGTGAAAAGTGAACTTGCAGTTCAACACTTCTGCTTCCTTCACTAACAGAAGCAGACATATCTTGTCACCTTCCATGGTTTCAAAAGTCAGCTTGATGTCATGTGAAGTGTGTGAGCTCCAAGAATGAAGTGTAAATACTTTGTTACTTTACTTAAGTACAAATTTTAGTTATCTATNCAGTTTCACATCAAACTGACTTCAGTCTCTGTTACCATGGTGATGTCATCAGGCTCGTTTGTGACTCTGAGAAGTTTCAGCTCAACACAGCTGTTCCCTTCACTTTGTAGTCCAGCTCTCTGGTGATCCACTGAGCGAGCATCAGAACCTCATGAAGATGATGTGAAAAGTGAACTTGCAGTTCAACACTTCTGCTTCCTTCACTAACAGAAGCAGACATATCTTGTCACCTTCCATGGTTTCAAAAGTCAGCTTGATGTCATGTGAAGTGTGTGAGCTCCAAGAATGAAGTGTAATCTAAATGTAGAGCAGGGCAGCTGTTTAGTTTGTTTACCAGCTGTTTTTCTGCTTTCTTCAACATGTTGCATTATTTGACAGCTTCATGTGTGCACATCACACTGAAATGATCATTTCTATTGTTCAAGTGTTTTACACATCATTTGTAGACAAGTTTGATTGAGTCATTTCATAAGAAGCTGTGGGCAGCAGTGGTTAGTGCATGTTTGCCTCCCAGCTTTTCTGTGTGGACTTTACATGATCTCTCTTTGCACACATGGCTTTTTATTTGTGCACAAATTCAGCTCACAAAGATTTTGTGCTTGTAAATCACTTTAGTAACCTTGTAAAATAAATGTGTTATTTGTGCATGTGCAGATAAGAATGTGTGTAAAAAGATTTGTTAGTAAAAATAATGACACAAGTTACAAATCTTTGTTGTGAAGGTCCGTTTACAGATACAAATAAAAAACTACCTATAAAACTCTGCGTGAGTTTCAATTTACAAGAATGAATGATGAGCAGATTTTTCTTCCTCTCAGCTGATCCAAAGATTAATTGTTGAAAGTATCTTTGAAATCTGTTCAGTGCTTTATGAGATATTTTGCTAACAGACAAACAGGAATGACTCCAACAAACTATATCAAGTTTTAGACAAAAATGTTGTACAATGTGTTACACTCAAAGTATATGTTGAGTATGATGCTCAGCAGTGGTGGTTCTAGACCAGTTGTACTGGTGGGGCCAAGCTGGGGCCAGAGGTTTTGTCAGAGGGGCACGTTCATCAGATGAACGTTGTTACCTGTATATAATTTTGGACTGAGAAACTGAACCAAGACTTCACCTAACAGTTATTTTCATTATCATTTTATTTGCTTATTAATATATTTTATTCAGTCAATACAAATACTGTGTAAAATGTTTTATATTTTTCTCATTTGATTTTTTAAACTATTTTCTTTGGTTACAATGGTTAATCACTGCTTTAAAAAATAAAGAGTCAAGTAAGATTTCGAATCTGTCTTTTTCTCCGAGATGAAGTTCATCTCGGAGAAAAAGACAGATTCGAAATCTTACTTGATTGATACAGCCAGCTAAAGCCGCCGGAAGGCGGATGACGTGTGTCCACCCCTGGAGGCTGGCTCCGTTTTAAACAGGAAGTCAGCCCCAGACCCACCAATCGCATTGCAGCAACTGTGGTGCGTTTAATGTCCGCAGGACATATTATCACACATGTATGTCCAATTATTAGTTTCTGAGAGTTTCACTAAAATCTGCTCAATTGTCTCTGAGATATTTTGCTAACAGAAAAACAACTGATTTCAATAGTTAATGGCAAAGTTTTAAATGCATATTATGTGTTATGAAACAGCACTCAGAGTAAAAGATGGAGGTCAGTCTCAGCTACTACCACACTGACATTAACTCAATTCCTTTTAAATTGACTGATATAGTCATTTTGTTGTGGCGGCCATCTTGATTCAGGTTGACTCTAAAATAAATCAGTTGTAGAAGAACATCCAATGATTTTTTTTTATTAAATGTTAAATAAAATCCATATCATGATTCAAGACATTACTGATAGTACAGAAAACACACACACACACACACACACACAGGTTTGTTTTTCTATCTTTGTGGGGCCATTGCATTGACTTCCATTCATTTTTCATTCGATTCTAGCCTAACCCTGACCTTTACCCTAAACCTAACCATTACCAATACATACCTTACCCTAAACTAAACACATCCTCAATTCACACCTTAGTCCTAACCCTAACTCCTAACCCACAAACGGAACTTCTTCTTATGGGGCCCGGGCTTTGGGCCCCATACAAGGACACACACTCACACACACTCACACACACACAAACACACACCCACACACACACACACACACACATCCCTCCTCCTCCATCATCAGGTGATAAACATGTCTGACCTCAGAGTCTCCAGTCTACATCGTGGACTCTCCAGAAAACCACACAGCTGCTTCACTCCTGAATCCTGCAGCTTGTTGTGACTCAGGTCCAGTTCTGTCAGATGGGAGGGGTTGGACTTCAGAGCTGAGCTCAGAGAAGAACAGCTGATCTCTGACAAACTGCAGCTCATCAAACTGAATAAAAAATAAAACATGTAAGTTTAGAAAACAAACCAAAACTTTTTAAGACTCTGAACTGTGAAAAACATTGATCCAACTGAAAAATGTTTTAATATTTCAAACTAAACGTTTTAATTGTAAGAGTCTTTTTATTCAAAGGACTTGAAATTCTGTGAATAATAGTTAGTTAGTGTGTTTAAAAATAGGATAAATAACAACATTTGTAAGTTATATATTTTTATTACGTGCTGCATTTTGATTGGCTGCTGAATTTGTAATATAAAGTCATGAAAGGCATCAGCAGGGCAGAAGTCTTGCACCCGAGAGTAACTCAGTCTTTAGACGTCACTTTCCTTTTGTTTTGAATATGTTTGTTTTGTTTCCATTGAAGTTCAGTAAAGTCACAAAAATAAATGACTGGATTCAAGACTCATTCTGAAGAAATGTGTCGCGTCAGAAATAACTTTTTGGGTGTTGAACTAGTGAGGGCTGGTGGCACTCACATTAATTATTGAAGTTTATTCAGTAATAATAAATAATAACTGTTAGTTTCAGCTCTGCTTTTATTGTGAAAGTCATGACTTTAACTATGAGCTGAACATCAAGTGTGTCAGAGTTTCCAAGTAAATGACACAATGTTTAATATTTGATGTTCAGTGAAAGATTTTTTGAAGTGCTAATATTTCAAACAAATATTTTGTATTTACAAAAATGAAATAAAAGAAATAGTTGATTTTTATTTTCCAATGCTCGTTCCTGATGAGAAAGTTCAATTACCAAAACCAACATGGAGCCATTTAAAAGTCTACATGTTGGGCTCATGTTTAGGAAAAAGTTGCAGCAAATATATCCATCAATGTATTCAAATTCAAGATCTTTTTATTGAATTTTTTCATTTTTTTCCAAACAACAACAACAACAAAACAAACAAACAAAAAAAACAACAGTCAATTTGAGAGTCAGAGTCAGAGTCAGAGAGAATTTATTGTCATTTGCACCGCATGTAGTACATGTGTTGAAAACGAGATTATGTACACAGGGTCCCAGTTACATCCAACAACAAATGCAAGAGAAAAACAATAATAACATCTAGGATTAACTAAGAGAGACATCAGCTAGTAATACACTAAGCCCTAATGTAGTAGAAAAACATCATTATAAACAGCAGCACGAACATGAGCAGATGGTCACAGATGAACGCAGATAGTCACAGATGAACGCAGCAACAAGAAACAGATCAGTATCAGCATGATGTGACATTTTGCAGTGTTTATTCTTATTATTTATTTATTCATGAGTCTGACAGCCTCAGGGTAGAAGCTGTTCCTCAGCCTAGTGGTTCTACATTTGATGCTCCTCAACCTCCGTCCCGAGGGGAGTGGTGCAAAGAGTGAGTGTGCTGGGTGAGTGAGGTCTTTCATGATGCAGGTGGCTCTTTTTCTGCATCTGGAGGTGTAGATGTCTGTGATGGTGGGGAGACTGACTCCCACAGACTTCTGTGCAGCCTTCACCACTCTTTGTAGAGCTTTCCTCTCTGCAACTGTGCAGCCTCCATGCCACACGTTGATGCTGGAGCACAGGACGCTCTCCACTGCACACCTGTAGAACGAGGTGAGGACTGAGCTTCTCAGACCGGCTCGTCTCAGCCGTCTGAGGAAGTAGAGTCTCTGATGACCTTTCTTGATCAGGCTGGTGGTGTTATTGCTCCAGCTGAGGTTATCATTCAAGTGTACACCCAGGTACTTGTAACTGGAGACCACCTCCACCGCAGATCCACCTATATACAGTGGGGTGTGGGTGTGTTTGTTCCTTCTGAAGTCCACAATCATCTCCTTCGTCTTCTTCACATTCATGTGAAGGTTGTTCTCTTTGCACCAGCTCTCCAGATGTTCCACCTCCTGTCTGTAGCTGGATTCATCATTATCTGTGATGCATCCCACCACAGCTGTATCATCTGCAAACTTAACAATATGACAGCCTGGAAGTGTGGCTGTACAATCATATGTGAGCAGAGTGAACAGAAGAGGGCTCAGCACACATCCTTGAGGAGAGCCAGTGCTGAGGGTGATGGTGGAAGAGGAGAAGTTGTGGATCTTCACGGACTGTGGTCTGTTTGTTAAGAAGTCTAAGACCCAGTTACAAATAGAGGGGCTTAGTCCAAGTGTAGATAGTTTGTCTATCAGAGTTTGGGGGATCATGGTGTTGAAGGCAGATGTGAAGTCCACAAAGAGCAGACGCACGTATGAGTCCTTCTGATCCAGGTGGGTGAGAGCAGTGTGGACCACAGAGGAGATGGCGTCCTCTGTTGATCGGTTCTCACGGTATGCATATTTGAGCTGCAACGTGTACACCATAATCCACACCAAAGGAGAAAAAAAAAACAACAACAAACAAAAACAATAGAAAATAATCCCTACCCAATCACTGCCAAAAGAAAAGAGAGAAAAATAAATAGAAGGTAAAATAGCCAAGAGACTGCATTAACCTGAGTGAATTATGTTGTCAGAGAGACTGGAACAAATTCAGGAAAGGTCCCCAAACATTCTCAAATTTACCCTCTTTCTGTTGGAGTGTGAATCTGATTTTCTCCAGCTTTAAACAGGACATGATGTCAGCCAACCACTGAGCGTGAGTGGGTGGAGACGGTTCTTTCCACCTAAGCAAAATAGCTCGTCTGGCCAGGAGAGAGGTGAACGATATTACGTGTTGTTGGTTTTTATTTAGGTTTGTCATGCCCTCTACAAGACCAAACAGAGCAATCAGTGGGTCAGGGTTCAGACGTGTATCTAGTACACGTGATAGAGTCTGAAAGATTTCCCGCCAATATTTGTTCAGAGATGGGCAAAACCAAAACATATGGGAGAGAGAGGCTTCAGCATGTTTGCATCTCACACAGTATGGGCTGACATCAGGATACATAGAGGACAGTTTAAGTTTAGAGATGTGAGCTCTGTGCACCACTTTAAATTGTATTAGACAGTGTCTAGCACAGAGAGAGCTGGAGCTCACCAGTTTGAGTATGGAGGCCCAAGAGTCCTCTGAAATAGAGGAGCCGAGATCCTCTTCCCAAGCAGCTTTGACTTTATCTGAGGAAGCACGCTTCAAATCCAATAGTTTACTGTAAATGAATGAAATGGACTGTTTTTTATTTGGGTCTAAAGAAAGAATAGTGTCAACAATACTGCTATCAGTTGAAATGGAGAGGTTGGACAAATGAAGAGTAATAAAGTGCCGTATTTGGAGATACCGAAAAAAATGGGACTGGGGAAGACTAAATTTTTCACATAGTTGTTGAAATGAAGCTAAAGTATTATTGAGAAACAAGTCATTGAAGCGTACTATACCCCTTCTTTGCCATTCTTTAAAAACAGAGTCCTGAGATGAGGGTTTAAAAAGTTGGTTAGACATAATAGGACTATAAAGAGAGAGACTAGAGAAATCAAAATATTTACGAAATTGTGCCCAGATTTTTAGTGAGTGTTTTATAACTGGATTTGTAACAGTTGTAAGTGGTGGAAGCGGGAGTGAGGATCCCAAGAAAGCCACGGATGACCATTTCCCAGAACACTGTGACTCCATCTCTACCCAGTCAGGGCTGTCAGGCCTGTTGTAATAGAATGACCAGAATGCTAGACAGTGCAAGTTTGCTGCCCAATAATAAAGGCGGAAATTTGGAAGGGCAAGACCGCCTGCGGCCTTAGTTTTTTGGAGAAGTGTCTTATTTAAGCGTGGACGCTTTCCTTGCCACAGATATGATGAAATGATGGAATCTAACTGAACAAAAAATGAACCAGGGATAAAAACAGGAATATTTTGAAAAAGATATAAAAACTTAGGTAAAGTGACCATCTTGACTGAGTTAATACGGCCTATGAGGGAAATGGAAAGCGGTGACCATCGGGATAATGCCTGCTTTGTCTGATTCAACAGAGAGACAAAGTTTTCTTGATATAAATCTTTATACCTCCTCGTAACTGTAACACCCAGGTAAGAGAATTTTGTCTTCTCAATTTTAAGAGGCCATTTACCATAGTCAAGAGTCTGCGCCAGGGTATTGACAGGGAAAATTACACTTTTACTCAGGTTTAATTTGTAACCAGAATTTATTCCAAATTCCTCAAGTAATGATAAAACGGAGGGCAGCGTGTCAGTCGGATGAGAAATGAAAAGTAAAAGGTCATCAGCATAAAGGGAGACCTTGTGCTCCATATCGCCTCTCCAGATTCCTGAAATTGTGTCACAGGACCGCAAAGCAGTGGCAAGAGGTTCAATTGCCAGGTCAAAAAGTAGAGGGCTCAGTGGGCATCCCTGGCGAGTTCCTCGATGTAGACTGAAGGGTTTGGATATCTGAGAGTTGGTACGAATGGTTGCGGTGGGATGTGAATAAATTAGTTGCACCCATGTAATGAAATTGGGGCCAAAACCAAATTTGTCAAGAACATTAAACAAGTAGTCCCATTCAACCCGATCAAATGCTTTCTCCGCATCAAGGGAAATCACACACTCAGGAACAGTATCCGAAGGAGAATAAATAATGTCCAAAAGGCGTCTGACATTAAAAAAGGAGTGCCTGCCTTTAATGAATCCAGTCTGGTCTTTTGATATGATGAAAGGAAGGATCTTTTCCAACCTTTGAGCAAGAACTTTGGCTAAAATTTTGGCGTCTGTATTTAAAAGGGAGATTGGTCGATAAGAGGAACAGTGAGTTGGGTCTTTTCCTTTCTTTGCAATGAGGGTAATGCAGGCCTCTAAAAAAGATTTCGGAAGGGATCCTTGGTCAAATGACTCTAAGAGAACCGAGTGTAGGAGTGGGGAAAGTAATGAAGAAAATTTCTTAAAAAATTCAGCAGGGAAGCCGTCAGGACCCGGACATTTGCCAGACTGCATTACCGATACAGCTGACACAATTTCTGTCAGGGATATTGGGATCTCCAGTGCATCTTTCAGGTTGGGTGTGAGTTTTGGCATGTTGGTCTTTTCGAAAAACTGAGAAGATAAATTCTTGTTGGTTTGGGATTCTGAAGTATATAAATGGGAATAAAAGTCCTTAAATGCTCTGTTAATTTGTAAATGATCTAGAGTTGTGGTGCCGTTCTCTAATTGGATCTTAGGGATGATTTGTTTAGCCATGGCACCCTTCAACTGATTTGCCAGTAGTTTTCCTGACTTTTCTCCATGTATGTAAAATGATGATTTACTTTTCAAAAGTGATTGTTCTATTGAGTATGTAGACAATAAATCAAACTTAGTTTTGAGTTCTACTTTTTTTTTGTACAGATTAGGGCATTTGTTTTGAGCGTATTGTTGATCAATTTCTTTTATCTGCTGGGCTAAATCAGTTCTTTCTTTTTGAGATTTTTGCCTCAGCCGAGCGGTATATGAAATGATTTGTCCCCTAAGATAGGCCTTAAGGGTATCCCAAACTGTTGACAGTGGGATCCCAGGAGTTCTGTTTATGGATAGAAAGAAGGTTATTTCTTTTTCTATAAATGTAACAAAATCATTGTTTGACAGTAACGTTGAATTGAATCTCCACTGTCTACTCCTTATAGGAATGTCAGGGAGGGACAAAGACAGAGTGACAGGTGCATGGTCTGAGATGACAATACTATGGTAGTCACAGCCACGGACAGAGGGAAGAAGTTTGTTGTCCATGAAAAAGTAATCGATCCTCGAGTATGAGTGATGAACATGAGAAAAAAAAGAATATTCTCTCTCAGCTGGGTGTAAAAAACGCCATACATCGCACAGGCCATACTTAGATAGAAAGGCACGAATAGTGTGGGACGACCTGCTGGCTGTGGCAGGGTTTGTAGAGGATCTGTCCAAAACTGGGTCCAACCAGCAATTCAAGTCACCACTGAGTATCAATGAGTATGTGTTTAGGTCCGGGAGCAGTGAAAATAATTTCTCAAAGAAACCAACATCATCCGTATTTGGGGCATAAACGTTAACTAGCACTACTGGTGTGTTGTACAATTTACCGGAAACAATCACAAAACGACCATATTTATCTGAGTTAACTTGAAAAGGTTCAAATGAAATGTCTTGACTGATGAGGATCGAGACGCCCCGAGCCTTTGCTCGAAAGGAGGAATGGAAACTCTGCCCGTGCCATGTTTGCAGTAATCGTTTGCTATCGTCACTTCTAATGTGAGTCTCCTGCAGGAAAGCAATGCCTGTTTTTAACTGTTTTAAATGAGAAAGCACCTTCCTTCTCTTGACGGGGTGGTTCAAACCTTTGACGTTCCAGCTTGACAACACCAACTGACCACTCATATTACTAATAATTTGTATAAGAAAGGTAGGTAATACAGTCTAATGTGTTGATGGCTGTGCAGTTCTTGGCAAAGTGAAAGAAAATATAAATTAATGGCAGTGATGGACCCCCCACCCCCCTCCCTTTCCCACCCTGGACAGCTGCAACAGACAGAAGCAGCAAGCTCCATAGAAATTAAAAATAAGTCTCCTGTCTAACTTTTAAACTAGTGCTCCAGTATCATCAGAGGAAAAAAAAATGTATAAGCACCTCATGCAAGGCCAAAAATGTACACATAGATGTGTGATCACGCATACACATATAAACAAAGTTAAATTAATCCTAATCCTAAATTAAATCTTCAATCAGTCCAAGACCAATTCAAGATTCAATTCAAGATAGTCAACAGGTAAACAAGAAGAGGAAAAATGTTAATAGTTCAAAATAATATATTGAAAACATTATATATTTCACCCATTTTTATACATGGATAGGCCTACTTCAATTATTTATGTGCCTAAATACAAAACCAGAAAGCCCCCCCCCCAAAAAAAAAGAAAGTCTCAGATAATCAGAGTATGGGCAGAGTCCTGCTCATCTGTTCGTCACCTCATGTAAACAAAAGTTTAGTGTAAACATAGACAAAGCCAGTGCGGGAACAGCGCGTTGCACATCAGTCAAAAGAAAAGCTAAATATTACTGTACTTGCGCTGTTAAACCTGAGGTAACTCCTGTCTAACTTTAAAACTAGGGCTCCATTATCATAAAAAAAAGGGGGGGGATTAAAAAATAATAATTTATAAGCTCCTCACAAACTAGTTTAAAGTATGCAAGGCCAAAAAATGTATACACATAAATGTGTACCGGTAATCACGCACACACATACAAACGTAAAGTTAAATTAATCCCAATCTCAAATTGATTATCAATCAATCCAGGACTAACCCAAGATTCAGCTCAAAACAGGTAAACGAGAAAAGGAAAAATGTTTCATTTCAGAGAT
>JBBPBX010091853.1:0-13852 GCA_038048925.1 Garcialebias charrua
TTGACTGCAACCTCATGATGTTCAGCTCAGCTGAAAAGAAAACCACATTCACACAGTACCTGTGAATTAAGACAAAGAAAAACTCAATTAGATTTATCTGTAAAATGAGCTGCCTTTCAGCTTGAGTTTGTTATTGAAGTTTAGCAGCTTTCATGGTGTTACAAAAAAAGGCATTCAAGAAAGCCAGCTCCTTTTCAAAGTGCATAATGTTCCTAAAAACCTAAAACGACAAACTTAAAAACAACACATTGTCCAAGATCAGACGTAAGTCTGAGTTTTTTGCATTATAAATCATATAATTTATACGTTTAACATGCTTCCTCTAAACAATTCAACTTGATATTGTAACCATTTTAACATCACATGAACTGTTAATTAAAAGTAATTACATTTTGATGCGTACATCTTAAACTTGTACTTACAAAATCTATGTTGCCACATGAGGTGAGAGAACAGGACAGGAGGAGAAATATAATAGGTACTGTATCTGGAAAAAAAAGAATAGTAGTGATAAGACAAACAACAACCACCATTCAATTCTATAATACAAGCCAGTAAAAAGCAGTTACTAAGCTAACACATTAGAGTCCTATTTTTTTTAATTCTTGTTCAGTTCTTTAGTTTACTTTATTGCAGTTGAATAGCTCAGTTTGCTATATATATATAGATAGCTATATAGATATGAAAATCATTGACCAACAGGCTAAAAAAAAATCCTACAAACAACAACGTTTAGCTAAAATGTCTAGATCAGGGGTCTGCAACCATTTGGAGACATCTCGTCTAACATCCAGCAACGTGACCAAGATAAAAATGCCTAAAATAATCACAAACTACATAAATGGATTGATATTGATGATATGTTGTAATAACTGTACGATTATGACACATTTAGGAGTAATAAAACATTAGGATGTATCAGATTGTTTACGGATTGCCTACCGTGCATGTACGAAGAACAACTTGGATGATGCAAAATGGAGGACAGCTTTTTCTTCTTCTTCTTGTTCAAGTTTTACGGCAGTTAGTAACCAACTTAAAGGGCATTACCGCCATCTACTGGTGGAGGACATTGTTTCACATAACTTTTATGAAAACCAATCATATAAAATTTAAAGAATATAATCTTGTTTTATATCTTTGATTATTTAAACAATAATTTAAACAATGTTAGTAAGTATTAACTAATTACATTCAATACAGTTGATATTTGATTAAATTATTAAGATATTTTATTTTAATGCATATATATTAAAAATACGAGTTTTTAAATAAAATCTAATAGATTTAAATGCATAAAAATTACTTATGCCTTGAATCATTTCTGTGAGTGTAACAGCAGAACGGGGAGCCAGGGAGAAGACGAGAGAAGCCGCGCGGCTCTTGCTCCTCTCTGGGCAGAAGCTGAAAGGCTTTGAGAGCAGCGAGCAACAGTCCGCAGCGGTGTTATATCTTATTAAAACGTCTATAAAAAATAAAAACAGAGCACTGGTCCAGTTGTACACACAAATGCACCAAGAAATATGCAGTTTTAACTCCCATTTTTTAAAAGATATGTATGGGAACAATTAAATAAATAACAAGTAGGACAGTGCTTTTATTGAGGAAAAAAAATATATTGTGATATCAAGGTATTTTACTTAATAATTTCTGTATATAGCCTGTTTCAGCTTTTTCAGCTAATTCTACATTTTTAATCCAACTTTTCAGCCTAATTTAGTAAAACCATGCTCTTGTTTAGCTATTTAAAAAAAAATCATTCTAATTAACTTAAACTGTTTATTTTCATTAGACCAGTGTTTTTCAACCTTTTTAGAGCCAAGGCACAGTGTTTTCATTGAAAAAATCACGAGGCACACCACCAACCAGAATTGTAAACAGAGATACTGTACTCTGTATCCGCCTATATTAAATATATAGTCATTCTTATCATAGTGTCTTGAATAGAAATGAAATAAACACAGAAATGTATTTTTATCATATTTTATATTTCTTATTTCAATGTGGTCTTGTGACTGTTACATGCTCAAAGCAGCAAGGGGCGATATGTACCATTTAAGTTTACCGGTATATATATATATATATATATATATATATATATATATATTAGGGGTGTTGATCGATTAAAAATTTTTAACAAATTAATCGCATATCAGTTTTAAAATTAATCGCATTTAATCGCGATTAAACACTTTAAGGCAAGTGTGCCCAACCAGTCGCTCGCGGGCGACCGGTCGCCCGCCAGCTGGTTCCCAGTTGCCCGCGAAGCTCAACCTTGCTCTAACAGCTGACGAGCCGGCTCTCAGCTGTTAACAAGGTGAAATGTCCGCTGCTAAGCTTCATTCTAACTCCGGCAGAAGTGGTGGCCGCTGCTCAGCTTCATTCTAACTCCGGCAGAAGGGGTGGAGGGAGGAATGACTATATGCCAATGCGCACCAACGCTTTCCTCAGCCCTCCCCATCTTGTATGCTCACAGACACAGTCTCGCGATGACTGACGAGACTTTAAGACAGCAGTGAGACCGCTGAAGAGTGAATGTCAGTACGCAGAAAACATGGAAGGAAAACTAGCGAAGAAGCAAACGAAAACTTACTATTTTCACACAGAATGGGAGGAGGATTATTTTTTTGTTTATTCTAATTCAAAGTCTATTTGCCTCATCTGTAATTCGAGCGTTGCCTTGCCCAAAAAGTGCAACTTGGAGCGGCATTTCAAGACGATGCACAAACGTTTTGATGCAGATTTCCCTCCTAAAAGTTCTTTACGGACTCACAAAGTGCGGGAGCTAAAACACAAGCTTGCAGCCCAGCAATCGATCTTCACTCGGCCCAGCACGAAAGGTAAGGCAGCTACAATCGCCTCCTACCGTGTTAGCCGCATCCTGGCTCAACATAAGAAGTCTTTCAGTGATGGAGAAGTTATGAAAGAAGCGTTTATTGAGGCTGCAGATGCACTTTTTCACGATTTTAAAAATAAAAGTGAGATCGTAGCTGCTATTAAAGACATGCAGTTGTCCAGACAAACAGTGACACGACGATGTGAGGGAATGGCTTTTGATGTGGAGGAGCAGCTAAAAAAGAACGTGCAACAATGTGAGTGTTTCTCTCTTCAGTTTGATGAGTCAACAGACATGGTGGACACAGCACAGCTGTGTGTTTTTATCAGAATGGCCTTTGCAGACATGAGTGCAAAAGAGGAGCTGCTCACCATCTTGCCTTTGAAGGGACACACAAGAGGAGAAGATATTTTTAATGTGTTTATGGAGTTTGTTAATAAAAGCAACTTGCCCCTCTATAAACTAATTTCTATAACAACTGATGGTGCTCCAGCAATGACCGGTCACACCAGTGGATTTGTTGCACTCTGCAAGCAGAATGATGCTTTCCCAGACATTTTGAACTATCACTGCATCATCCACCAACAGGCCCTGTGTGGGAAGATTTTAAACATGAAGGAAGTGATGGATGTTGCCATGAAAACTGTGTGCTCTATAAGGGCCAGGAGTCTGCAGAGGAGGTTGTTCCGGGCTCACTTGGAGGAGGCAGGAGCAGACCACACAGACCTGCTGCTGCACATGGACGTCAGGTGGCTAAGCAGAGGTAAATTTCTGGCCAGATTCATTGAGCTGTTGCCTGAGATCAGGGATTTTCTGAAGCTGTCAGGTCATGGTGGACATTCAAAACTCGAGGACACCCAGTGGCTTTTGGATTTAGCCTTCCTCACAGATCTCACCAGCCTGCTCAATGAACTGAATTTGGAGCTTCAGGGAAAGGACAAAAACATAATTCACATGATCAGTTCTGTGAGCACCTTCAAAAGCAGGCTGCAGCTGCTCACAAGTCGGCTGCAACGCAGGGACCTGCGAAACTTCCCACACATGGAGGCAGAGCTACAGCGCCAAGGGAAAGAGGTCACACAACTGGACAGTGCACACTATTCTAAGCAGGTTCAGAGCATCTCAGCAGAATTTGAGAGACGATTTACTGACTTTTCCTCCATCGAGCCTGTTACCAGCTACATGTGTTATCCTTTTGGAAATGTTGATGTGGATGACATTGTGTCCAAATTGGTGTCCGTGTTTCAGCTGGACAGCTCTGGTGTTGAAAATGAGGTGTTGACTCTGCAAAATGACATTGGGATCAAATCCAGAGCATCACCTGGCGTGAATGGAGAGTTCTGGAGTCTGCTGTCAGAAGAAAAGTATCCTAACATCCGAAGATGTGCTTTGAACTTAACAGCACTTTTTGGATCGACCTACCTGTGTGAGTCTGCTTTTTCACACATGAAAATCATCAAGTCCAAAACCAGATCCACAATGACTGATGATCATCTGGAGACCTGCCTGCGCCTTGCAACCACCTCATACTGCCCTGCCTATGAGACCCTGGCCTCCTCCTCTCAGTGTCAGAAGTCCCACTAAGGTAGAGACACATTTATTTTATACAGCTTGCATAAAAATTGTCTCCTATAGACTTGTCACAATGTGTCTGTATGTTGTTTTTTTATTAAATTTTAGACCAGACTAGTTAGCTAGCTAGTGTTATTTATTTATTTATTTTGCAGTTTGGGTGTGCCCTTCATTTTCTGTACCTAATGTGTGTGTGTGTGTGTGTGTGTGTGTCTTGTCTTATAACCAGGTGGAACTCTGAATGGCCCTTTGAAGCCAGCATTCTGGACCAGTGAGGGACTGCAGCACCTGCAGATGACACACCATCCTGCTGCACAGAGCAGCTGCCTAGTTTTGATATTTAGGTTTTATTGAGGTTTGAAATTGTTGGAGATTTGTAAATCTGCACCTTTGTAACTTTTTGTAAATAGTTCAGTGTGTTAATGAGTGAGTTTTATATTGTTCAGTTCAGTTGTTTATTCGTTTCTTTAAAAAATATGGTGTGCTTTTCAAATATTGTGTTCTTTTACTTTGATAAAATACTTTAATTAAATAAAACTAGCAACACATTACGTTCTGTTTTATTTACTTTAAAGAAGTGAGGAGTAGAGAGATGAAAAATTATGTTTTTTGATACTGAGACTGGACGAGTAGCCCTCGGCAAACTGCCAACTTCAAAAGTAGCCCTTGGTTCAAAAAAGGTTGGGCACCCCTGCTTTAAGGCAACTTATAATAAAGATGGATTCATTCATCAGTTAAGTCATAACCTTTATTGTTTTTACTTTCACACAGTGTTTAAAAACTGAAATAATCAAAACATTTTACTGTTTGATAAACTGTATGAATTAGTGTGAACTGAAATTTAGAACCTTACAGAACATTTCTGCTTTGTTTTAAACCACATGTATAAGATCTACTCTTCATTTATCCAGCTACTAAGGCAAACCAGTCTCTACATTACCTTCAAGGCCTTCTTGAATCGCAGTATGTTGACAGTCATCTGAAGGCTCCATGACCCTGAACATGTGGCAGAAGGCAGGCAGCACCACAGAACAGGAGATGTAGTTCTGTCCACCCAGAGTTTCTGTGACATACCTGTGAAAACACAAATTAATAAACAATACAGGTAATCAGGTCTTTCTTGTAAATGAGTCCTTGAGGCTCATTGAGACTAACTTGTGTAAGTAAAGGTTGACTGAAAAAAAATCATTAGAGCTTTTATTTAATTTCTTTATTCATTCATTTAGATTAAAAAAGCAAATTCATCAAAAAGAAAAACACTGAATGAAAAGGGAGCAGAAAGAAGAATTATATTTTATTTTTTAACACACTTGGTTTGTTTATTTACACAGCTTAACTGACCCACTGACTTAACCAATATCAACTTAACTACAAAGAAAAAGAAATAAAACCGTACCTGCATGGCTCAGGTAGCTCCTCCAACTTTTTCAGCTCTCCCTCCAAGCTCAGCTTCTCATTCTGTTCCATCCATCCATTATCTTCAACTGCTTCTTCCTTTTTGGGTCACTGGTGCACATATCTGTCTTATCAGGTTCTGTAAGCAGGGGGATTTCACTGTCTGTCCCGAGCGTTGTTGTTATTTTTCTTCTCAATGTTCCATTCGTGTGCGACCGTCTGGATGTGCAGCGCGCACAGTGGCGCTCGGTAGATTTACTCACAGTTAAAACAAAGGAGTGCAGGCTCCAGCTGTCATCAATAAAGTGAGCCGTGACGCCCAAATAGTTCTCATTGGTAGCAGAAGTCCAGTGATCGCATGTGAGTACAGGTACGGTGCCTGCGCTAACAGCGTTAGCGAGCGGAAACCGGAAGTGACTCGGTTCGGCATCCGGGGGGAGCTTTTCAAAATAATCGTTGCGTTATTTTATTTTAACGCGTCATAATAAATAAAATAACGCAAATAATTAACGCGCTAAATTCGACACCATTAATATATATATATATATATATATATATATATATATATATATATATATATATATATATATATATATATATATATATATTTTTTTTTTTTGGGTACTTCATTGTGTATTTTATGAGTGTGGACAAAGTCAAACACTAAAGCTGTTTAGAAAACCACTTGGTTTCTAAACTTAAAAATATTTAGATCACAGATCAAAAAGTTTAAACTGAGAGCCTGTATCATTTTAAGGGAAAAATATGTTGTTTCAAAATTTCATAGCGTCTACAAATCCCAAAAAAATTGGGATAAATCCATTTTTCCCACTGTGCCGTAGTAAGTGGACCCCTTATAGCCTTGGCCACCTCTCGGCCCCCCCAGCAATAAAAGTCTAGCTCCGCCACTGGTCCAGAGCAACGCTGCAGAGAGACAGAGACAAAGAGAGCCACGCGCAGTTTGGAGAGCAGAGACAAGCCACCCAGATGAGGCAGGCAAACTGACGTGACATAAAAAAGGATTTAGTATTCTGTGACTATTCTATTTTTAACTGGTCCAGATTTGGAACTCTTATCGAGTTATTTTATCTGCGAAAGTCAGCGTGTTTTCCTCAATTTCTCACCCCAGTCCCGCCCTTACTTATTTAATCTCGAATTATAAGTAAGTCTAATTGTCACTGTTTTAAACTAGTCACCACTCTAGTAAGTTTACAGTTTAAACTTGGTCTCAGAGTTACAGGGTCAGCGGCGAATAAATTATTTATTTATTCTACAACCCCGACCCCTCTGTTCCAAACGCCCATCGGCATTTGGGAGACGCGACCACTGCGTGTTTTTACCTGGGACTTGGGTATTATTATTTACTTTACGTATACGTATACTTACTCGCCTTATTTCCTTATCTTACTGGAATCCAACACACTGAATTAAAATTTGCCTATAAATGTCCAATTTCAGATTTTTGTTGAAACAGGCAATCTGCTTACCTCATTGTTGTGTAGACCGGTCACTGATCAGTGCTCTGGACTCCCGCTCGTCCTTTCCTGTCCGCGCGTGCAACCAATCTCGGTAGGACCTCCATTTTTATTGGCTTTGATTCTTATTCGCCCCGAATTCGTTATTTTGGTTTCACTTTGGATCAAAAAGGAGAGATACACTTAAACACGACAAAATGCACGTAATTTAAAGTTCCAAAAACCAGTTTAATTAATTATAAGTTTAAAAAGTCACAGAATACATTTGTTATATTTTATAAGCTATATATATATATGATCTCATATGAGAAGACAGAGAGAGAAAGAAAGAAAGATAGAGAACAAAGAGAACATGAATGCGCATTCAATGAAGACAGCATACAACCTGATGGGTTGGTCCCTCGTGGCCTGCTTCTGCGTTGACTGTTGGAGGGAAACTTGTATTTTTATACTCTTCTGTGGGGCGTTTTCTGCTCTCAACCAATAAGAGAAGTTTTGCTTTGTTTTCTTGTCCTACCCCACTGCCAGAAAGCTTCTGTTCTGGTTTACCCAGGCCTCAGGGGATTTCAGCTTACTCTGGTTTCCAAAACTAAATATACAGCAATGCTGAGCACCCACAAATCACACACACACTAGTAGACCACCAAGTGACCAATCAGTGCAACTGGACACCAAACCACACCAAAGACACACATAGATTAGGGCTGTTCTGACACTCCCTGGCTAAGCTAACATGCAGAACCAGAGAGTGGCTTTCAGTGGACTTCTCCCAAGCCAAATATCTGCAAAGTCATAAAACTGACAGACAGACAGAGAGGACACAAACTGTATCATTTGAAAACCCCTTCTGGTGGAATAAAAACACGAAGAATAAAATATTTTATTTCACAACAATATGTATGTGCATATATATATATATATATATATATATATATATATATATATATATATCTTCTTCTTCTTTCGGCTTTTCCCTTTTCAGGGGTCGCCACAGCGAGTCATCCTCCTCCACCTCACTCTGTCCTCTGCATCCTCTGTCCTCACTCCAACTACCTTCATGTCCTCTCTAACTGCATCCATATATCTCCTCTTTGGTCTCCCTCTTTGTCTTTTTCCTGGCAGCTGCATTTCTAACATCCTTCTACCAATATACCCACTGTCCCTCCTCTGGACATGTCCAAACCATCTCAGTCTGGCCTCCCTAACTTTATCTCCCAGTTGTTCAACATGTGCTGTACCTCTGATGATCTCATTCCTGATCTTATCCATCCTTGTCACTCCTAAGGAGAACCTCAGCATCTTCATTTCTGCCACTTCCAGTTCTTTCTCCTGTCTTTTTGTCAATGCCACTGTCTCCAGACCATACAACATAGCTGGTCTCACCACTGTCTTGTAAACTTTTCCTTTGACCTTTGCTGACACCTTTTTGTCACAAATCACTCCTGAAACTTTTCTCCATCCACTCCATCCTGCCTGGACTCTCTTTTTCACCTCTTTACCACATTCCCCATTTTCCTGGACAGTGGACCCCAAGTACTTGAAGTCCTGCACCTTTGTGACCTCTGCTCCTTGTAGCCTCACTGTTCCACTGGCCTCCCTCTCATTCACACACATGTACTCTGTCTTACTACGGCTGACTTTCATTCCTCTTCTTTCAAGAGCATACCTCCACCTCTCCAAGTTCTCTTCCACTTGTTCCCTGTTCTCACCACAGATCACAATGTCATCTGCAAACATCATAGTCCATGGGGATTCCTGCCTGACCTCATCTGTTAGTCGGTCCATCACCAGAGCAAACAAGAAGGGGCTCAGAGCCGATCCTTGATGCAATCCCACCGCCACCTTGAAGCTATCTGTCACTCCCACAGCACATCTCACCACTGTCCTGCTGTCCTCATACATGTCCTGTACCAGTCTAACATACTTTTCTGCCACTCCAGATTTCCTCATGCAATACCACACCTCTTCTCTTGGTACCCTGTCATATGCTTTTTCTAAATCCACAAACACACAATGGAGTTCTTTCTGACCCTCTCTGTACTTCTCTATCAACATCCTCAAAGCAAAGATGGCATCTGTGGTGCTCTTTCTTGGCATGAAACCATACTGCTGCTCACAGATAGTCACCTCTTGTCTAAGCCTTCCTTCCACAACTCTCTCCCAGATCTTCATTGTGTGGCTCATCAATTTAATTCCCCTGTAGTTGCTACAACTCTGTACATCACCCTTGTTCTTAAAGTGAGACTAAACCCAGGTTGAGACGGTAACTCCTCCCCCAGGCCATTTTCAAAATTTCTCTCAAAATGGACGTGTAGAGAGTCAAGCAGGGGAGGAGGTTGTGGGTTGTCCTGTGTTCACGCCCCCTCTAGTGGTGAACTCTCACCCCTCCCCAAGTTTAGATTTCAAAATGGCGGATAGTCGCGTCTTCAGTAAGTAAATGCCTAAACTTGTACTAAAATAACAGTTCTAAAATGTTGTTGCGTGTATTTAATCACACACAGCTTAAGCGTATGCTTCTGAACACTGAACACATGAAAAACCTGTGTTTAGCTGCATGGCATGAGGTGTACGGTTGTGTTTTTGTCTTTGTTTGGATCACAACGGAGTTGTAGTCCAGCTGCAGTGACTTTAATTCACCACATCTTATTACTTAGCACATTACAAAAGTAACGTTTCATAATATATTTTATTTTAAAATATTGATTTCATCTACCCTCGTTTTTTTGACGTTTTGGCTTAATTTTAATATGCAACCTAGAACTGAACACACGTTTTTTGAATTGACTATAAATGAGCACTAAACAGTGGTAAAATATTTTGTTTTCCAAAGATCCGTGTTTAGAAACATTCTATAAGCTTGTATGATATATTTGTTAGGACGTGCATACAGTATATGTTTAAGCTATGTGTCAGCTAATCAAAACTGAGCACAGCTGGTAAGATTTATGAGAAATTATATTTTTTCAATGCAAACCAAACAAATTGCAATGAATTTAACAATACTGTATCCTTTCAAATGTTTTTTTCAGAGAACTGTGATGACTCAAGCACCCATGCAGCAGCCACGCAGAGTAAGACGATCCCATGATGATGCAGTCTCGGCCAGAGCTGCTGCTTCTCCTGAGACCTGCATCCACGACAATGTTTGTACAGCTGAGACCCTGGTGTTTGTTTCTGGCTGGCAGGTGCAGCATCTTGAAGGTGGTTGGGACTGCTTTCTCTTCTGTCCACTGCATCCATACAGACGAGCTGGAGGTGGTGTCCCGTGTGACACGACACAGAATTTTTTGTTGGTTTGAATTAACTTACTGTTAATAAAATGAATCATAAACAACTAGTTTTTGTAATCAATTTCTTTCTTTACAGACCTCTGTATTGATAAATACATTTCCAAGTCATACATCAAAGTCAAATTTAAAAGTCAACTTTATTGTCCAAACTTCAATATGTACAGAACATACACAGGATTGGGTTAGGGTTAGGGTTAGGGTTAGGGTTTTTAAAGTCCAACTCTCCACTTATTATAAATTGAGATTCAATTTATGTCCTCAATAGATTAAAATTAAAGATGTATTTATTTAAGACCTGTCTGTGAGGGCTACTCCCTCCTTAGCACTTTGAGATTTCCATTAATGAAAAGTGCGTTATAAATGGAATTCATTACTATTGTTATTATTATTATTATTATTATTTATTTTCTTCAAACCCCAATCTATCCTCTTCTTTTATTCATCTGACTCCAAACAGTTATTAAAATCTGCACCTGCATCCTTTTACTTTTATTAAATGTTTCAGAACGAATAACCCAACTGGATGACTAAATTAAATAAATAAAAATAACTCCGACCTGTTTTTGGCTTTTCTATAAATTATTATGCTCCTGTCTGCAGTACCTTTTTTCGTCCATCAGGGGTCTCCATTATACTCAGGCTCAGTTTTTGTCAGGTGTACGATAATTTTCGTATTTGTACGATAATTTTGCCCTCTGTACGATCAATAATCCCGACAAAGGCTAAAAATACAATAATTTCGCCATTCTGTGAACGTGTAGTTGTGACCGGTTTCCATCAGCCTGTCGCAACTGTCTGTCAGAGTTTTTTGTGAACCCTGAAGGCGTCTTGGAATTCCAGCTAATCGTGCTTTTCTAAATGTGACAGAAGACCTTCTGTAGAAATTATTGAGCATGCATCAGAGTACTTTCTGTAGAGTTCTTTAGTTGCCCCCAGACAATAATGCGTATTAATGTCTATGGTTCCCCCCAGTACTGACGTCACAAAGCTGTGAGTGCCTGTTAGACGCTACAGTATTCAACAATAGAGTGACTTATTTTGTTTATGATGGGTGTACGATAATCCTACATTTCTCACCTGGCAACCCTGCTCAGGCTGTACAGGAAACGACTGTCTTTTGTGTCCCCATAGTTGCCGAATCCGCTTATTTCAAGCGGCATTGGGCTTGTTTTTCCCTGGAGTCGCTTTCAAATTTGATCATCCGCTTGTGGGTTTTTATTTTCGCTTCTTGTGGACATTGAGTCGCTTATTTGTGCTTGTTTTGAAGGAGCTGATCGCTTCTTTGGTCTAGCGATCTGGCAACCCTGCTCTTCGGGTCGACGCTCACAAGACGTGTACATTCACTGGAGCTATTCACAAAAATACGTCTTCCAGATTGGTAATCCACTTTCTCTGCTTCTTATATTGGAGAATGTAAGTATGATGCGTTCGGTTCTACCTCCTCACGTCCTATACACAAATTATAAGACTACATCTCGTAAACCAGTCGGACCTAGTGGCTCGTTAGCTTTGCTGTTAGCTGTTAAATTCGTCTACAAAAACCAACTTTGGATTATTTAAAGTCGATATTGTTTATCTACACGACGCGCCACTGTACGCTTTGTTAGCGAATCCGATGTGAGCTGTCTACCGTTACAAAGTTATAAAATGTCCGCTGTTAGGCAGCCTATGCTATGCTAACGGGAGGTTCACTGCAATTTTCCAACTTTCCCGTTTGTCTAAGTGTTATAACCTAAAATTATTGAGATAGAATGTCATAATCCCTTTTGATCAATCCTTCAAATTGTGACGGTTCATTCGGCCCTAATTAATTTATCTCGAACTATCCGCAAATATTTTATTTGTTTATTCAAAAAACCGTACAATCCTGAGGCCTTCTAGCCTGGTTAAAACCAGACCCTCGTTCAGAGCTGAGCTGAAGTTCTATTTTTTTCATTTCACCCACATTCACGCTGTAGAGAATGATCTAGTCCTGTTAAAATGGAGAAGTGTAAACCGTTTTAATCGTAATGTCTATTTTTGTGTTTCAGGGACCCAGCCCCAACTCCTGAGGAGGTGGAGAATTCGTTTATTACTCTATTAACTGCTGTATCTAAATAAAACTGTTCTAACTTTAGCGTCTCAATGTTTGTTTCATATTTAATCTTCAGATAGCTTGTGACAAGTTTAAGAAGAAAAAAAGCAATCCATAAATATGTCATACAGGCTAAAAATACAGTAATCATTATTTTCCTCCTTCCATTTTTGAATTCTTTAAAGTCCATGACTCACCATGTTTTCAAATTGCCTCGCCATTATTTATTTGTTTATTTAAAAATAATACAGGAGCGTTTATTTATATGGTAGAGAAATAACACTAAATGTGTTATTTCATGATTTCATGATTTATAGCAGATTTTTAGCAAAAGCTCCGGGAATATCTGCCCCTCTCTTTTTCTCTCCCCGTGGGTCGGGAGTTCAGAAAGGTAGCTCTGAGCACGCAGCGGAGCTCTGAGCACGCGTGCCCCGCAACAAGGCTGGACAGAACCGAGCCCTGAGTCAACGAACAGAACTCCAAAGGTAACCGCAGAACGGGGAGCCAGGGAGAAGACGAGAGAAGCCGCGCGGCTCTTGCTTCTCTGGACAAAAGCTGAGAGGCTTTGAGAGCAGCGAGCAACAGTCCGCAGGGTGTTATATCTTATTAAAACGTCTATAAAATAAATAATAAATAAAAACAGAGCACTGGTCCAGTTGTACACACAAATGCACCAAGAAATATGCAGTTTTAACTCCTATTTTTTAAAGATATGTATGGGAACAATTAAATAAATAACAAGTAGGACCATGCTTTTATTGAGGCAAAAAATATTGTGATATCAAGGTATCTTACTTAATAATTTCTGTATATAGCCTGTTTCAGCTATTTTTAATCCAACTTTTCAGCCTAATTTAGCAAAACCATGCTCTTGTTTGGCTAATTTTTTTTTTTTAATCATTCTAATTAACTTAAACTGTTTATTTTCATTAGACCAGTGTTCTTCAACCTTTTTGGAGCCAAGGCACAGTGTTTTCATTGAAAAAATCACGAGGCACACCACCAACCAGAATTGTAAACAGAGATACTGTACTCTGTATCCGCCTATATTAAATATATAGTCATTCTTATCATAGTGTCTTGGATAGAAATGAAATAAACACAGAAATGTATTTTTATCATTTTATATTTCTTATTTCAATGTGGTCTTGTGACTGTTACATGCTCAAAGCAGCAAGGGGCGATATGTACCATTTAAGTTTACTACGGT
>JBBPBX010091854.1:0-13852 GCA_038048925.1 Garcialebias charrua
AGACAAAAGCAGTTTTTATCTCATCTTTGCAACATACGACTACACCCGCCTGACCGCCTGCAAAGGCCACTTCCTCCATAAATTCCATGCCCGCCATCGCCAAATTCATCAAACATTAGAGCAGCAATCAGGAGAAGCTGCAGGGGAAACTCCTGAAGGATGCAGATACGAGGCAGAGAAGCTGGAAATCTGGTGATTTCACCAAATTCTTGCGAGAACCGTGCGTCCACATACGGCAGTAGAAGACTGGGTCGCCCTGTTTGTGGCTGACAGGCGGTTCTGTGTGACTCACTAAGTTCAGATTCAACACACCAGGCTGCTGCCCCCTCCCTCTGCTTCTCGCTCATCTCACATGGTGATGAATATGAGTAATAAAGCAGATACATTAGTGCAAGATTGTCTTTTTTTCATTTAACCAGGAGACAGAGATATATATTGATCACATGGTGAGACAGTGTCTTGCTGGGACGATGTGTCTTCTGCTGCAGCGCAGAACTCATCAGCAGTAATGTACAGTGCTACAGGGTGGGAATCGCTCTTCAGGGTACGGGAGGGACTATTTATTTTTCACTTTTAGCATAATGTTGGATATTATACTTTTTTATGAGCCCCTGACAAACATTAAACAGTTGTAAATTTTGAAATAAAGTTTTCAGCCTAACTATTCCATGTAAAGTGTGTCCCTGATTCCGAAAAGGTTGTGTAAAATGTCGACTAACACAAAATGCAATAATGATCAAATCTCATAAAACTAAATGTTATTCACACAAGAACAAACATTAAATGTTGAAACATTTAACCATTTTTAGGAAACAACTTGGATCATTTTCAGTTTTCTGTCAGCAACACATCCGTGTAAAGTTGTTCCAACTCCATGTGTCCTCTGAGAAGACTCCCATCAGCAGTCTGTGTAGGACCAGGACCAGAGGAGACCTACAGTTGGAGGTCTTGGAGGACCTGAGGAGACCATTTGTTGGAGTCTTTGTCCCATTCTAGTCTAATGGAGGACTATCTGTCCTTCAGTCCTGGATCTTCTCAACTGGATGGGAGCAGATGTTCTAAAACCTGTACCGGGTAGATATTTTCCTGCATTGATGGTGTCTTTCCAGATGTGTCAACTGCTCATATGCACATACTAATGCACCCCCATACCGTCAGAGAGGCAGGATTTAGACCTGTGAGATATCTGGCTGGATGGTCCCTCTCCTCTTTAGTCCAGAGAATGTGGCATCCATGGTTTCCAAACAGAACTTCAGATTTTGACCTGTATAGCGTCAGAACAGTTCTGGACTTCACCTCAGCCCATTTGAAATTAGCTCTGGTCCAGAGATGACGGCAGCGGTTCTGGATGGTGTTCACATCCGTGAAGAAAACCAGAACCAGACCTGGTTTTAGTGCCGAGAGGTCCAGAACAGAAACAGACCTGGTTTTAATACAAAGAGGTCCAGAACAGAACCAGACCTGGTTTTAATACAGAGAGGTCCAGAACAGAACCAGACCTGGTTTTAGTGCCGAGAGGTCCAGAACAGAACCAGACCTGGTTTTAATACAAAGAGGTCCAGAACAGAACCAGACCTGGTTTTAATACAGTGGCCCCTGAGGGCCTCGTCTTTTGAACTCAGATTTCTACAGATTCTTCTAATCTGTGGATCAGTTCATGTACTGGAGATGGAGATTAAAGCATTTATTCTGGAACTTTATTCTGAAATTCTTTCAGGAACTTTATTGGTAAATGGTAAATGGAACTTATTTATATAGCGCCTTCCAGCCCCCTCTGAGGAGCCCCAAAGCGCTTTACAATATGAGCCATCTACCCATTCATACACACATTCATACACCGTTAGTGGTAGCCTGCCTTGTAGGGCGCTATCCAGACCTACCGGGAGCAACTTGGGGTTAAGTGTCTTGCCCAGGGACACAACGGCACATGGTGGGCGGATGCGGGACTCGAACCTCCGACCTTCCGATTGGGGGTCGACTGCCATTACCACTGTGCCACGCCCTGAAATTGTTCCTCTAGTTTTAGACAGCGAGCTGAACCTCTGCCCATCTTTACGTCTAACAATCTCTGACTGACCTGCAGATAATTCACATCAGTTACTCCTGGCTCTGATCCAGACCTCTTAAATTTACAGGCTTTCTTTGCGCCTCAAACAACTTTTTAAAGAATGTTTTATTTAACTTCACTTGTTTTTTATTTGGGGTAAAAAAAAACTAACTTTGTCTTTACCTTCTGTCATGTATTGGGATGCTGACAGAGTTTACGTGATGACGTGTGTGGGGGCGGAGTTAAGAAGGTGTTCGTTCTGGAAGAGCGGTGACAGGTGGTGGATGAAGATGGTTCAATAAAGTGAATGAAACGATACCACTTTGTCTAATGATTCAATTCAGAATATCTGCCTAATTAAGTAATAAGGTGGATATACAACAATGGCGACGAGGAAAAACATTGTCAAGCTGAAGATGACGATGGATTCATGTGGATTGTAAAGACGGTGTCGCGCTGAAGACGTCAACGGCAACACGAGGTTAGCTAAAAAAGTTCAAGCTAACATGGAAAAGTCAAGTATTCAACCGTTCGATTGCTACACGGATCCAGCGACCCTTGGACCAAGATGGACAAGGTGGCTGACATCATTTGAGCTGTATGCAGACGGTAAAGGACTTATTCTGTTTGATGATGCCACAGACGCAATTAAACAGCGGAGGCGCGCGCTGTTACTGCACCTGGCCGGACAAGACGTGCAGGACATTTTTTCTACATTACCACAAGGAGGTGAGGTTACGGATTATGAAGCTGCAGTGGCTGCGCTGAACACTTATTTTGTGCCACGAGTAAATGAAGCATATGCTCGTCAGACTTTTCACAAAATATTCCAGAAACAAGGTGAAACTATTCAACAATTCTGTACTCGCTTAAGGCAAGCTGCAAGAGACTGTGACTTTCGTGGCGACAATGATAACCAAATAAGAGATGCGGTTTTGAGCAAATGCACATCTGAATACGTGCGAAGAAAGTTACTGGAGGAGGGTCCCGGCTTGACACTGGCTCGTACACTGGAGGTGGCTTCGCAGTGCGAGCGCGTGGAGGAGCAGCTGGCGGCGATGAGCGTCACCGAGGAAAAGAAGATGGAGGACGCGGTCAACAGGATTGCAACAACAAAGAAAGGAAAGCACTGGAAATCAAAAGAAAATGTGAAGGAGGAAAATAAAACAGAAAGACAGTGTTACAGATGTGGATTCACAGATCACATGGGAAAAGATCCAAAATGCCCAGCACGAGGACAAACATGTCACAAATGTACTGGTAAGGACCACTTTTCAAAAATGTGCCGCACAAAAAGGCAAAAGAACCAAAATGTGAATATGATGGATGAATATGCTTTTATTGTGAAGGAGGACAATGTACCTGATAAACTGTTATTTTCTGTGGGGGGAGTCGAGCTAAAAATGTTGATTGACTCTGGTGCTACAAGCAATATAATGGGAGAAAATATATGGGAAAAACTTAAAGCTGAAAAGATAAAATGTTATTCATATGTACCTAAAGAGCAGAGAAAGCTGTATGCTTATTCTTCAACACAAGCTTTAAACATTAAAGGTGCATTCAGGTGTGAAGTGAAAATTGGCAACAGGAGAGAAGAAACAGAGTTTATTGTCATAAGAGGCAATGGTGAACCACTCCTGGGTAAAAAGACTGCTGTAAAGCTTGGGTTATTAAAAATAGGAGAAAATGTAACAACGGTCTCAGAATCAAAAAACATTCTGCAAGAACAGTACCCAGATGCATTTAAAGGAATAGGAAAATTAAACACCAAACAAAGCAAACTCACAAAAGAAAGAGTGAGGGCTGTAGCAGAGATAAGAGAACCAAGAAATGCTGCAGGTGTTAATGGGAAACTAAATACTGCTGACTCATTATCAAGACTGTTATCAGATAAGATAACACAAGACACACACATTCATGAGTCTGAGGAGTATGTGAGACAGGTGGAGGAGGCATCTGCCACAGATTCAGAATTAACAGAGGTGCGAAAAGCAGTTGAAAATGGACATTTTGAAAAATGCAAAGCATATGCACCCATTGCTAATGAACTGTGTGTGGTGGGATACATAGTTTTAAGAGGAACACGCATTGTGATGCCAGAAAAGCTCAGAGCTAAAGCAATCATGTTGGCACATGAAGGACATTTAGGAATTGTTGGGACAAAACAACGGCTCAGGACAAAAGTATGGTGGCCTGGCATGGACAAAGCAACAGAAAAATATTGCAAAGCATGTCATGGTTGTCAAATAGTAGCCAGACCTGATCCACCAGAACCGGTGAGAAGCACAATTTTACCAGATGGACCGTGGCAAGATGTGGCAGTAGATTTACTGGGACCATTATCTTCAAATCACTCCATTCTTGTGCTAATAGACTATTACAGCCGTTATTATGAATATGAGGTGTTAACATCTACGACTGCTGAGAAAGTCATTGACTCTATTGACTGTATGTTTAGTAGACATGGTCTACCAGTTTCCATTAGATCTGACAATGGTCCACAGTTCAAATCTGAATTATTCAAAGAATACTGTGAAAATAATGGAATCAAACATGTGAGGACAACACCAAAATGGGCTCAAGCCAACGGTGAAGTGGAACGTCAGAACGCATCACTGATGAAGAGGATCAGAATTGCACAAGCTGAAGGACTGGACTGGAAACGAGAACTAAGAAAATATGTGACAGCTTATCGAAGCATTGAACATGCAACCACAGGCAAAAGTCCTGCAGAACTGTTATTCAACAGAAAAATGAGAGGAAAACTACCGGACATGAGTGAAACAAACACAGCTGCGTTGGATGTACGTGACAGAGACGCAGAACAAAAAGGAAAAGCGAAAAGTTATGCTGACATCCGAAGAGGAGCTCAACATTCAAAAGTAGAACTGGGAGACACAGTGTTGGTTCAACAGGAAAAAGTTGACAAACTAACAACACCATTTAATGCAATACCACACAAAGTCGTGAGCAAAACAGGAAACCAAGTTGTGGTTGAATCACCAACAGGAGTTCGGTATCACCGAAACACCACACATGTGAGAAAATATGAAACTGAGGAAGGAGTTGGTGAACAAAAACTGTTTTCTGAAAATAAAGACTTTGAGGAAGAAAAAGAAGAAAACACTTACAGTGCAACACCACAAGAGGGCACTCAAGACTTAGAAATGGGAAAGACATTTAGGCCTCAGAGACTCAGAAAGACTCCAGAGAGGTTTCGTGACTTTGTATAATTTAAAAAAAAGGGAAATGGTTGGTCAGGGTTCTAAGAAAGAAATGTAAATTGTTTTATGTTGTTCTGTGACTAAGGAAATGTATTGGCAAGCCTGAAGGCGTGAAGATGATGGAAAAGAAAAAAACTGATGTTTAAATGTATGGAGGGGGAAATTGAAAATCTAAGGAAAAGGGGGATGTCATGTATTGGGATGCTGACAGAGTTTACGTGATGACGTGTGTGGGGGCGGAGTTAAGAAGGTGTTCGTTCTGGAAGAGCGGTGACAGGTGGTGGATGAAGATGGTTCAATAAAGTGAATGAAACGATACCACTTTGTCTAATGATTCAATTCAGAATATCTGCCTAATTAAGTAATAAGGTGGATATACAACACCTTCCACTTCCCATTATACAGCTAACTAATCTGCATATTGCTTTATTAATGTGCTGTTTCATATTTATGCTCCCTGAACCCTGGAATCTGACAAACTCACATTAGTGTAGTGATTGTTATGGTAATAAATTCTGTGGAAAGACCTTTAGAGCTCCTTCTTCTTGTGACACAGCCTTGACCCGTATCAGCATCTCATGCCTCCTCCCTGATGTCCCTCTCTGAGCATGCAGATGGAACCATCGGCTGTTTTTTATGGATATAAGCAAACAGCAACACAATATGGGGATGAGTTTGTTCATTGATGCGATGAAAACACAAACACACCAGTTAGTGCAGTCCGGGCCCAGTTGGAGAAAGGCGAGGAGGATTTTTACTGCTTCAGCTGCAGGAAGCACCTGCGACACCAGTGATCCTCCGGATGTGTCTGTCAAGTCTGCGTCCCAGGTGGCAGCCTTGCATATGTCTATAAGCGTGCTTGTGTGCAGGAAAGCTCTCTGTTTAAGTCTTGTTGACTGAGCATGCACAGCTGTCTGTGTTAGCATGACAGACGGATCTGACGGTGTGTGTTCACACACACGCACAGGTCAGGCTCGGCAGCAGGGGGATGTGTGCGCTCGGCTGTGACCACCAACAGTTGTGCAGGTCTTAACTGTCGCCTGCCCTTCATTTTTCATTCCCTCAGAAATCCTCCCAGTTTTTCGGAGCGAACGAGGATGAAGTCTCACTCCATCAGTCAGGACTGTCCAACAGAAGGACTTGGCTGTCTCCGGTTCAATGGGAACACCTGCGGGAAACTTACAGATTGAACAGTCAACTCCTCCTAACACCTCTGCTCACTTTAAGTAACTACAGTATTCAGATTCAAAATTCATAACATGTAACACTTGATTTTATTTTTAATTTTTAAATATCAACCAATCATGACACTAAAACCACGCCTGAACCAAAGAAACTCTGCTTGGACCACTTCCTGTTTGTCTGAGTTTCTTTCATGTCCTCTCAATCTTCAGCCAACTGAGACAGATGGTCGAACGTCCTGGTTCTGGTTCTGCTGGAGGTTCCTCCCTGTTAAAGAGGAGGTACTGTATTTTACTTTGTACCTCCACACTGCTCAGAATGGGAGCTTGGATGTTGGATCTGACATGAATGGACTTATTTTATTGTGTGGTGTTAAATAACTTCTCTCCATCCCTCCATTGACTACGGTGACATTATTTACATGAACACCCCCACAAGCACCCTGCAGATGTTGGACGCGGCCTATCATAGTGCCTTAAGATTCATAACTGGCTGTAACCACTGTACCCATCACTGCACCCGGTATTCACTGGTTAACTGGACATCATTAACTTCACGCAGACTCTCTGTAGGAGTCCTGCCTTCCCCTCCAGCAACCTCAAGCAGCAGCTAATCAGCTGATTAGCTACACCTGCACCTGCCTCCTAGACCTTCACCTCCTGCTCTACTTAAACCACAACCAGACGTTCAGCCAACGCTCGAACATTGATTACCTTGGGTAATGTTGTGACAGCCACAGATTCTTAGTCACTGACTCATCTGCACTAACCTGTTTGCCTTCTGCCCACCTGTTCAGCTCCTGTTCCGTCCTGCTTGCCCGCTCGTCTCCAAGGCTGCGTCTGGTTGCCAATCCTGCACACCAAATCCATAACTAAGGACTCATTCTGGACCCCTGTCATCTCTGGACTTCGCCCTCAGTGATTCATTATTCAACGTCGCCTGCAAACATTCAACAGTAAGGAAAAATACAACTTCATCACAATTATCAAAGAACCATCTGGATCACAGGATATTCACCACCTCTCCTCTTCTCTCCCCACAGCCTACTCCAGTTCCAGCACCTGTAAATAAAATATCACTTTTGTATTTGCTTGTCCTCGTGTTCTTTGGTCTGCCATTTGGGGTCAAAATATCTGTCATCATGTTAGAATGTTCGAGCCAACCAGACCCTCAAGGCCAGACCAAAGACAGTCAGAGGGACCAAGCAATATTAGCTCTACAGGCCCGGAGTGAACGTAACGAGCAAACTCTAACTAAACTTCTCACCCAACAGAGTGAACTTGGTAGCATGATACATGCTGTTGGACAACAAGTCGCCGCCATGACTACCAAAGGCCCCGAACCACTCCGTCCACCCGAACCAACTCCAGTTTCAGTCCCAGCATCAACATACAGACATGAACCTGATGTCAGACCTACCGAACTCTTTGGTGGAGACTCCAAGCTGGTGGGTGGTTTCCTCCTCCAATGTGAGCTCGCGTTCAACCAAGCACCCGTCAGGTATGGCTCCGACTCGTCCCGTATCTCCTATATCGTCTCTGCCCTGAAAGGCGACGCTCTGCAGTGGGCCACTGCTCATCTCCGCGCACGTTCTTTGTCCTCCCTGTCCTTCACAAACTTTATAAGAGACTTTAAACTAGCCTTCGATCACCCCTTGTTGCAAGAGGAAGCGCAACAAAGATTATTCTCAATCAGACAGGGTTCAAGATCTGTCGCCGAGTTCTCCATCCGCTTCCGGGTGATCGCGGAAGAGTCAGGCTGGGGAGAGATCGCACTAAAAAGCGCTTTCCGAAACGCGCTTAATGACAACATTAAGGACCAAATCTCCATACAAGAGCCTCCCCAGGATTTAGAAGATCTAATCTGTCTCGCAATTAGAATCGACACTCGAAACAGAGAACGTAAATTGGAAAGGGACTACAAATCCTGGAACCGCCCCTCAACCGGAAGTAGTTCCCCGACACCAGTCTTCCCCGAACCAGAGCCTATGCAGGTGGGTCGGGCAAAACTGTCCCCTGAGGAAAGACAACGTAGACTATCTGCAAATGAGTGTCTATATTGTGGAAAAAGTGGCCACTTTGTGAAAAACTGTCAGCTCCGTTTAAAAGGCCAGAACCACCAATAAATCAGGAGATATTGGTGGGTAATTTAACTTCAACTCCTGAGAAAAATTTCTGTCTCCCTGCTACTGTTTATTTTGATAAAGATTCTTTTTCCACTCAGGCTTTAATTGACTCTGGTGCAGAACAGAATTTGATTTCCTTGGATATTGTGAAGTTTCTTAACCTACCCATGCTTCCTTTAAACAGCTCTGTCAGTGTCAGAGGTCTCACTGGGCAGACCATCACCTCCATCTCCCACTGGACTCAAAACATTCACCTGGTGCTGTCAGGTAACCATCATGAGAAATGTGATTTTTTCATTTTTGATTCCCCTAAGCCCCAATTGATTTTAGGTTACCCATGGCTGCTAAAACACAACCCACAGATTAACTGGAAAAATAACATGATTGAACATTGGGGTGAGGCCTGTTTAGTCGATTGTTTACGTTCTGCCATCTCTTCTGGTTCTGTCTCACCCCCCAGTAAGGAAGAGATTGACCTTTCCAGAGTGCCCTCCGTATATCATGTGCTTGCCCCAGTTTTTAGTAAACAGAAAGCCATCTCCCTACCACCTCACAGACCTTATGATTGCCCCATAGATCTCCTTCCTGGTGCCCCTCTGCCATCTAGCAGACTGTACAACCTGTCAGGCCCAGAGAGGGAGACAATGAGGCAATACATAGAGGAATCTTTACAGTCAGGTATTATCCGCCCGTCTACTTCTCCCCTCGGTGCAGGGTTTTTCTTTGTTTCAAAGAAAGATAAGACTTTGAGACCCTGCATCGACTTCAGGGGACTTAACAACATCACTATTAAAAATAAGTATCCCCTTCCTCTCATTGACTCTGTGTTTGAACGGCTTCAGGACTCTAGAATGTTCACTAAACTTGATCTCCGCAACGCCTATCACTTAGTGAGAATTCGAGAAGGGGACGAATGGAAGACCGCCTTTAAGACACCCCTAGGACACTATGAGTACTTGGTCATGCCTTTTGGACTCACTAACGCCCCTGCCATTTTTCAAAACTTAATTAATGATGTCCTGAGAGATTTCCTGGATGATTTTGTGTTTGTTTATCTTGATGATATTTTGATTTTTTCTAAAGACCCCGCTCAGCACACCAGACATGTCAAAGCAGTTCTCCAAAGGCTTCTGGAGAACAAATTGTATGTGAAAGCTGAAAAATGTGAATTCTCTGTGCCTTCTGTGCCCTTTCTGGGATTCATTTTTGAAAAAGGACAGGTTCGATCCGACCCAGAGAAGATAAAAGCGGTGGCAGAGTGGCCCACACCCCAGGACCGAAGACAGCTCCAACGGTTTCTGGGCTTTGCAAATTTCTACCGACGCTTCATCAAAAACTACAGTCAGGTAGCCTCGCCATTAACACAGCTCACCTCTCCCATCCGTAAATTTGTCTGGTCCCCAGAGGTGGAGGCCGCCTTCCAGGAACTTAAAAGGCTCTTTTCGTCCGCTCCCATACTTTCCCATCCGGACCCTCATCGTCAGTTCATCGTGGAGGTGGACGCATCCGCTACAGGTGTGGGAGCGGTGCTCTCGCAGCGATCCCCTACGGATGGTAAGATCCACCCCTGCGCTTTCTTTTCTCGGCGTTTGTCCCCTGCCGAACGCAATTACGATGTGGGTAACAGAGAACTGTTGGCCATCAAGATGGCTCTTGAAGAATGGAGACATTGGTTGGAGGGGGCTGAATTACCATTTGTGATATGGACAGATCACAGGAATCTTACCTACATTCAGGGAGCAAAGAGGCTCAATGCCCATCAAGCACGTTGGTCTCTATTTTTTGCACGCTTCAATTTCTCAATCTCATACATACCCGGTTCTCGTAACATTAAACCTGATGCTCTTTCCCGCCAGTTCTCCTCTTCAGAGACCGAATCACCGGAGACTATTCTGCCCCACTCCTGCACTGTGGCAGTCATGACCTGGGACATTGAGAGAGAAATCCTGGAGGCCCAGAAGACCGAACCAGACCCTGGCACTGGTCCCCCAGGGAGAAAGTATGTTCCCTCTGCAGCCATCAGCAAAGTCCTCCATTGGATCCATTCAGCCAAGTTCTCCTGTCATCCAGGTATGAGTCGCACCCTCTCCTTGACAAAAAGACATTTCTGGTGGCCTAACATGGAGAGGGATATCAGACAATACGTGTCTGCCTGCACCACTTGTGCATGTAACAAGGCCACTAACAAACCCCCAGCAGGTCTCCTCCTTCCACTCCCTACGCCTGGGCGTCCGTGGTCCCACATAGCCCTGGACTTTGTCACCGGACTGCCTGTCTCTGAGGGTAATTCTGTTGTATGTACAATCATCGACCGTTTCTCCAAAGCTGCACACTTCATACCCCTACTGAAACTACCCTCAGCATCCGAGACAGCACAGCTCATGGTCAAACATGTTTTTCGTTTGCATGGTATACCTCTTGATATTGTTTCCGACAGAGGCCCTCAATTCATCTCCCAAGTTTGGAAGGCCTTCTGTCAAGCTCTGGGAGCCACCTCTAGCCTGACGTCGGGTTATCACCCTCAGTCGAATGGACAGACTGAGAGGTGTAACCAAGAGCTCGAAGCCGCTTTGAGGTGTGTTATTGAACATAATCCTACCACCTGGAGCCAACACCTGCCTTGGGTTGAGTATGCTCATAATTCTCAAGTTTCGTCCGCCACTGGTTTGTCCCCGTTTGAGGCCTCTTTGGGATACACTCCGCCCTTATTTCCCTCACAAGAAACTGACATTTCTGTTCCCTCTGTCCAGCATCATCTCCGTCGGTGTCGCAGGATTTGGCGCCAGACCAGGGCAGCTCTTCTCAGGACGGCTGAACAAAACAAGCGATTTGCTGACCGCCACCGTTCTTCTGCTCCCGATTACCAGGTGGGGCAGAAGGTTTGGTTGTCCACCAGAGACATTAAATTGAAGGACACTCCCAGGAAGCTGGCCCCCAAGTTCATTGGCCCCTTCCCGATTGTCAGGATCATTAATCCTGCTGCTGTCCGACTTCAACTGCCTTCCACCCTACGGATCCATCCCACGTTCCATGTCTCACGGATTAAACCCGTCTCCACCAGCCCACTTCACCCTCCTGCCGACCCTCCTCCTCCGCCTCGTTTCATCAACGATGATCCTGTTTACTCCGTCCGGCGCTTGCTGGACGTGCGTCGCAGGGGTCGACAACTCCAGTACCTGGTGGATTGGGAGGGCTATGGCCCAGAGGAGCGTTCGTGGGTTCCCCGCTCCTTCATTCTGGACCCCTCCCTTATCTCTTCTTTTTACAGGGACCACCCGGACAGGAGATCGCCTAGAGGCGATGCTAGAGGAGGGGGTACTGTAGGAGTCCTGCCTTCCCCTCCAGCAACCTCAAGCAGCAGCTAATCAGCTGATTAGCTACACCTGCACCTGCCTCCTAGACCTTCACCTCCTGCTCTACTTAAACCACAACCAGACGTTCAGCCAACGCTCGAACATTGATTACCTTGGGTAATGTTGTGACAGCCACAGATTCTTAGTCACTGACTCATCTGCACTAACCTGTTTGCCTTCTGCCCACCTGTTCAGCTCCTGTTCCGTCCTGCTTGCCCGCTCGTCTCCAAGGCTGCGTCTGGTTGCCAATCCTGCACACCAAATCCATAACTAAGGACTCATTCTGGACCCCTGTCATCTCTGGACTTCGCCCTCAGTGATTCATTATTCAACGTCGCCTGCAAACATTCAACAGTAAGGAAAAATACAACTTCATCACAATTATCAAAGAACCATCTGGATCACAGGATATTCACCACCTCTCCTCTTCTCTCCCCACAGCCTACTCCAGTTCCAGCACCTGTAAATAAAATATCACTTTTGTATTTGCTTGTCCTCGTGTTCTTTGGTCTGCCATTTGGGGTCAAAATATCTGTCATCATGTTACTCTCCCACTGGTACATTTTCATCTTAATTTTTTTAATTATTTTTTTTAGCTTTTCTCTTCTTTTTTTTAATTTATGCATTTTTAATTGGCATTTATAACATATATTTAACATAATTAACATTTAGCATTTCAATTGTTGGCAAATTAGCAATTTAAATGTATTTAACAATAGAAATAAAGAAACAAAACAAACTAAAACTAAATAAAAAAACAAAAAAACACTAATATAAAAGGAGTGAAAGTGGTTTTTGTTACAGCCAACATATCGTTCAGAAATTACTAGGTCTATATCTGGTCTACGGGATTTTATATAAACCATCCATTTCTTCTAGCCAGTGGCGGCCGCCACTAGAGGGCGCTAGGGGCGCCGCCCCTCCTTGGACTGCAGCTCTTCTTCACCATTTGAAGATTTCTTTTTTTTTTTTTTTTTTATAAAAGTGAAATAATAAAATAAAAATATTTCGAAATGCATGCATATATGTTTTTAGTTGTGTAGGATAAATATTTTATGAGTAATGATTGTTTCAAAAAACGTTTTTTGATTGTGACGTACTTCCGGTTTCACCGCTCGGCGCCGCCTGCGGCTATTCCATTGAATCTAATTGTATAACTAGCGGCCGCTAGCGGCGTAGTTAGTTTATGTCCCATCTGTCCAAAATTATTGAACTGTACAGGTCGCATTTTCCGTCGCCCTCGAGCCTGGACTCGTCTCTTATCGCCACGGATCGCCAGCGGGTTCCGGTTCGAGCCGAAGAGGGAGGGGGAGCGGGGGACCATCTATGTTTACACAGTCAGAGCTGATCACACGCAACTAGCGACGTTGAAACTTATGGTGCCTTGTTTCTACACAGGTAAGCAAGTAATAATTAGTGACTTTAATGAATCTCTAAGCGCACATGAGCAAAGTTTTGAGCTGATCTCATCTGTGTGCGTGTGACGTGGTGTCGTGTGTGTGTTGTTTGTTGTTGCAGTCAGTCACAGTAGCTACTAGCTGTGCTCATCATGGTTGTGGTGTACTGCAACATTATAAAAGTTGCTACTTGCTAAACCCAAATGTGTGAAGACGACTCCTGTCTGTCCATCTTCAGCTCATCATGAACTGTTTACTCCTCAGAGTGTCTGTCTGTGTTAGTTAACTTTTGTCTCGTTTCGTTTAGCAGCAGTTGCAAATTTTCTGATGAATAAATCTGAATGAATAAATAAACTTTAGTTTTAGTTTAGTTAAACTTTAGTTTCATTATAAGTTGTGCTGTTGTTTCAAAGACACTCTAAACTTAAATAAATCAAGTAGCAGAAAGATTTAAGCATTTGAATTTTTCATGTTATGAAACAGTGATTATATAATTATTTGAATTTAATTTTAATATTATAAAG
>JBBPBX010091855.1:0-13852 GCA_038048925.1 Garcialebias charrua
AGATAGGCCCACCGACAGGCACAACAAAAAGTGCACACACATTCCTAAGAACACACAGAAGGCAGACGGACGAATCGCAACTTAGGGGCTTGCAGAGAAGCACAACAACGACACATTTTTAGGACTCCACAGAGGCAAACAGATGAACACAACTTCAACAGGACGCGTCTGAGAAAGAAAAATGCCCTATTTCCGAACCTTCCCGCTGTACGTCAGCAAAATTTATAGCACCTTCGCGCCGTGCCAAGCAAAACTTATTTATAGTACTTTCACGCCGTACTTAGGCAAACAATCAGTCCCTTCAAGTCGGACGTCAGCAAACAATTTATAGCACCTGATCTCTGTGCTAAACAACCCAAACTACTATTTCAAGCTGTACTTAAGCAAACAATTTACAGCACCTGAACTCTGTGCTAATAATAATAATAATAATGTCACATTTTTGTCATCTGTGTATGTTTCCATACAAGACGAAATTTGACTCTGCATTTAACCCAATCACCACCAGGTGGGGCAGTGGGCAGCTATAGAAAGCGCGCCGGGGAGCAATTGGGATGAGATGTGCTGCTCAAACACACCACAAGTTATGCCGTGACTGGGGTTCGAACCTGGGTCCTTCGGGTCCCAAGTCGGTTCCCTTGCCACTACACCATCTTGGCCCCTCAAACCAAACCAGTACTTTCTAGCTGTACAAAGCAATTTACAGCAGTTCTCGCTGTGCCAAGCAAACCAAAACAGTACTACCATGCCGTACAAAGCAATTTAACGTACTTCCCACCGTACGAAGCAATAACATGTACTTACTCCTTGCAGGTTCGTGTGGTATTCGACTAAATCTTCCGTCAAATTGTTCTGTCGATGGTCAAAGAATCAGACCTAAAGAACGTTGGCCTGGCGAGGTAAAACGTCCACCCTTACCAGACTTTTGAAACTGCCGTGCATGGGCTAGTAGTGCGTCCGTCCTCTGGGTCCACCGGAGACAAGTAAGAGAAAAATCCCGGTCAGGGAACCAATGATGGAGGATTTTTAAACACCTTCACCTTAAACATGAACCACACAAGAAGAGAGACAAGAATCAATTTTCAGAGCAGCAGACTTTGAAAATGGGAGATCACCTCAAGGCACTTTGAAACAAGTTTTAAAACTGTTTGAGATCAAATCCGAATTGGAAAGTGCATGCTGGGTTTTTATTCTCTCAAGAGTATGACAATGATGAGTAACAGGAAGACAGTTTCAGATAGCACATGGAAAACGTGGCAGTGTCAAAACAAACAATAACGTAATGTCAAAACCTTATCTATGATTAAAACATAAGTGTGGCAATGTCAAAACAAACAATAACGTAATGTCAAAACCTTATCTGTGATTAAAACATGAGCTGGCCTAATCAGTGTTTTTGTTCTGTGGGCAGGAAGCAAAAAGTTGTGTTCTTCAGAGATGTTTTGTTTCGTACAGAAAGACTTTTAGGAAAGCAAACTGGTTAATGATTCATCAGAATACATTAAAGTAATAAGTTTTAAATGATCAATGTTTGAATTCTCTAACAATTGCAAAACAGCAGTGCTGGGCAACGCTAATCCAAAAATTAGTTCAGCTATTTCTAAAGCACTAATTAATTTATTTAGGTCCGCAATTTCAAAAGCACTAATGTCTTATGAAAATTAGGGGAAGCTAAATTCTAAACCGCTAATTAAATTCAACAATTGCTAGCCAACAAGTTATGCAATATTTGCACTAGACTGCCAACTAGCGGTGCATGAACTGTTATACACCTTTATCCTACCTCTTACGTCACAGCAGCAGCTTCCCATTAACTCCTCCTGACCCACCTGGATATTTACAGTCCTGGACAGAAGAAACATCACAGTTGGCAAAAAGAGCAACAAACATTTAAAAAAAACTTTACATGTATTAACAGCTGCACGTACAAATTATATTCTTCATTACACATGCACATACTTTGTATTTATTTTTTTAGATTATCCTATATCTGTTAAGCACCTTGGTCAATGCAAGGCATTGCAGGAAGGTGCTATACAAATAAAGTTTATTACATTATTATTATTATAACTTCAATTCAAAGACCACATCAACAGTACAGGTAAAATTAAAGTTAGAGATCAAGTTTTAAAGTGCACTTCCAAGTTGTATCCAAGTTTAATTCATATAAGAGTCAATTAAGCTTAATTTACTTCAATATTGTTTCAAAAAACAAATAGTAATTTCTTTTTTGTTGCGCAACCGAAAAATAAATTAAACCAATTCCAAAATTCTATAGGCAGTCAACAGATTTAATGAAAAGTAACTAAAATGATCCTAAAAGGATGAAATTACAAAAATCAAAGGATTTATTTAATACTTTACGTACATATATTCTATTCGGCCACGAAATTAACAAAATGAGAATGATCTTTTAATCCCTAAGACCACTTTTAAATCTCAAATACAAGGGCGTGTCGCCACCGCATTTCTACATAAAAGGAACCCAAATTACATAAAACAAACGACTTACCGTCGAGTGGTGGACACAAAACACACAATACAATCCTCCGGCCGCGTTAATTTGGCTTGAAACAGCGGGGTTCTCTACGGATTTATGAAGAGACCGAGCGCAAACAGCTAGCCATAAACGTTAGCACCCGAGTTCACCTCTGACCCAGAAGATGTCAAGATGGAATAGTCCATTTTTAGTAGGGGGATACAGAAATCGACCGGTTTTTGTATTGCGTTTTTAATGATCGTTTTCATCGTAACTATAATTATTTTTATGTTAAATGTACATTAACAAGCATGAGCAATGTTAGTGATGTAGGTGACTGGCCGGGGCGGGGCCGGGGCCCCTGCTGATTTGGGGCCCCAAGCAACGGCATCATTTGCCTACATGGTAGATCCGCGTCTGTTCTCCCCTCTGCTCCCCCTCCAACCCTCCCTCCTCTCTGCTCTTTACGGTGAAGGGGGAAAAAGGTAAAACAAGCAGCTACGGAGCCAGCATAAGAGCCTGTAAATAAGTTTATTCGTTTTTACTGATAGATAATTAGTTATTAGCGGTACTGCATTTTAAATAAAAATAGCACAAATCCGCTTATGAATTATAAAAGTTAGTCACTCCGCTGTTACGCTGACAAAAACGTTAGGTCCGCTGTAAGCGGATTAGCGCATTAGCGGTCCCTGGCGGTCATTTTCATTCATTCAACCTTTATTTAGTCAGGTAAATCTTTTGAACCTCATGGGCTCATTTACGAAAGCGACCTGCTAAAACTAAAGAACAATGAACAGCAGTGATAGAATTTCATTAAACAATAAACAAACAAACAATAAACAATAGAAAACAAAAAGAGAGAAAAAAAACAAAAGATTTTTTTTTTTTTTTAACAAAGTATCAAAAAACTAGCAAAACATTATAAGGTAGACGTATAAAATCAAAGACAGGAACAAATCTGCATTGGTTTTTGCCAGGATTCCAACAGATTCTGAAAACCATTTAGGGAGGTCAAGGCCGAGAGCTTCAGATCTTTTTGTAAGATATTCCATGAAGCAGGAGCGGAATAGGAGAAGGCCCTTTTTCCAAGTTCAGTCCTCACTGACGGAACACTGCAGGTAATCATGTCCTGAGAGCGCACACTGTAGCTGCACTCACGCAAAGACATGTAGGAGGAGATGTATGAGGGCAGCAGACCAAGAAGTGATTTAAAGATGAAAATGTACCAGTGGAAGAGTCTGCGTGAGGTTAATGATGTCCAGTTAACCAGTGAATACAGGGTGCAGTGGTGGGTACGATAATCACAACCAGTTATGAATCTTAGTGCACCATGATAGACCACATCCAACATCTGCAGGGTGCTTGTAGGAGCATTCATGTAGAGAATGTCACCGTAATCAATGGAGGGAAGGAAAGTCACAGATACAAGGCGTTTCCTAACATTCAGTGTTAGACATGATCTGTTTCTGAAAAAGAAACCCAGTTTAACTTTCAATTTCTTCACTAGGTTTTCCACGTGGAGTTTAAAAGAGAGATGTGAATCGATCAGGATACCCAGATATTTATAGGAATCAACAAACTCAATAGGGACACCATTTGAAGATAAAATCAGAGGAGGATCTGCTGGAACCGCCTTCCTATTTGAAAAAAACATCCCTTTTGTTTTATCAGCATTTAGGACAAGTAATTTGCCCACCTTTGCAAAATAGCATGTCCTCATAAAATCGGACAGCAGGACAGTAGTGTCCTACATCAACAGGGAGGGAGGACAAGGTCCCAGGCCCTCCTCGGCCTGACACACAGGCTGCTCACGTGGTGTGGCCCCAGAATTTTGTCACTGAAGGCGACACACATCCCGGGAGAGCTAAACTACGTGACAGACGCCCTCTCCAGAGGACCGCTACTGGCCTCAGAATGGAGACTGAACCCATGGATAGTGGACCAGGTCTGGTCACGATTTGGTAGGGCGTCCGTCGATCTGTTCACGTGCAAAACCAGCTCGCACTGAGCTCTGTTCTTTTCACTGAAGGAAACAGACGCAACGATGGGGACGGATGCGCTGGCCCACGACTGGCCAGCAAGGGTGCTGTATTGCACGTTTCCACCCGTCCCTTTAATTCAGGCGACCCTGAAACGTGTACGGAAGGGAGCTCTCTCCCTAATATTAATAGCCCCCAGGTGGCCTCAGAAACCGTGGTTCCCAGAAATAATTTCATTGTTGGCAGGGACTCCGTGGCAGCTGTCCCCCCCACAGTGACCTGCTGACTCAAGCACACGGGCAGCTTCTCCACCCACGTCCAGAACTGTGGCAACTCACAGCTTGGCCGCTGAAAGGAACAGGCTGATGGCCTCGGGCCTCCCCAGTAATGTTATTAACACAATACAGGGAGCGAGAGCTGGGTCAACTCGGACTCTCTACGCTCGTCAATGGCGTGTCTTTGAGGCCTGGTGTCTAGAGAGGAATATTGTTTCATATTCCTGCGACCTAGTCTAGCTTCTCACATTTTTACAGGACCTGCTGGAAAAAGGCTGCTCATTTTCCACCATTAAGGTGTTTTTGTCAACCATCTCGGCATGCCACGAAGGCTAGGGGGGAGGGACACCCGGTGCCCACCCTCTCACGATACGTTTCATGAAGGGCGTACTGAGGAAAAGGCCCCCCAGTAGGACTCTGGCCCCAGACTGGGACCTTCAGTTAGTCCTGGATGCATTGTGTGAGCCTCCATTTGAGCCTCTCAGCAGCATTAAGATAGACTTATTATCTTATAAAACTGCTTTGCTCCTGGCTCTCTGTTTAGCTAAACGTGTGGGTGACCTCCACGTTTTATCTATGCACTGAATGTGTACATGGTTTGCCCCTGATGGGTCAAAGGTCACTCTGCATCCTAACCCCGCATACGTGCCAAAAGTACCAACTCTAAATCCCAAGAGTCTGGACTTTGAGCTCTCTGAGTGTCCTCCACATCCTGTCCTCACTGAGGAACAGAGGAGGCTGAGATCACTCTGTCCCGTCAGGGCCTTAAGTGTTTACATCCATAGAAATGTCAGTTGGAGGAAAACAAACCAACTGTTTGTTTGTTTTGCCAACCCGGCTGCGGGCAGAGCCCTTTCAAAGCAGCGCCTCTCACACTGGGTGACTGAGGCCATAAAAAAGGCTTACAGCAGCAAAGGTCAACAGGTGCCCTCTGGGGTGCACGCCCATTCAACTCGAGGCTTGGCGGCCTCCTGGGCTCTGTTTAAGGGTGTTCCAGTGGCAGACATTTGTGCTGCGGCTAACTGGAGTTCCACAAATACGTTTGCAAAACATTATTGTTTGGATGTTACTGCCTGTGACGTCACTCAGGCTGTACTCTCTAAAGCACAGTAGAGATCAGCCAAAATGACTAAAGTATAAAGGCAGAAGTTCTCACAAGCATGCATTTTTACTGAGCATTTCAAGGGCGTGAATGAATTACGTTCCCATAGTCATATGTTGCACCGAGTGGACTGACTGATAAGGGAACTGAAAGTTATGCACCATAACTCATGTTCCCTGAAGGAAGGGAACGAGGTGCAACATTTGTTTGCCCTTTCAATGCCAAAGCTCGGTGAAGTGCTTTTTGGAGGATGAAGGATGGGCGCACGCATCTTTATACCAAGAGGGTGGGGCCTCTGTAGTGACGCTGACGCCCACCTGCCGTAAAGGCGTGAATGTATTACTTCAGGTAAATCGCGCGGTGGCGCAATTCCCATAGTCATATGTTGCACCTCGTTCCCTTCCTTCAGGGAACATGAGTTATGGTGCATAACTTTCAGTTTTAAATAAACTACAGTGCATTATTCTTTTATAGCCAGCTCCCCTCCTAATCAACATCTGCACACTGTCTTACCTTGTTCAGTTCCTCTTCTTTCTGCTTGATTTAAGCCACGCCATCCTGCAGAGACACAACTCACCTGGCTGTGATCACAACAAACATGTTGAGTTTGTTAACTACTTGTTTAAATTGTGCAGTGCTGGGAGATGGGTATCTGTCTCCCTGCTGAATCATGTGCTAACCTGATTTTATATCTGAAAGTAACACCTTCTCTTATATTTCATAACCATTTTCATTCTTTTTCACAGTGACAATGCAATTTTCAACATTTTCACACAACAGTCTTTGTTCTCATCCTTGACAGATTGGCTTATACTGTAATTATGTTTAGTTGCAGTCAGTAAATTCCCAATGCATCATTGTCATATCTGCTTTTTGTTTTGTTCAATAGTAAATTACATCATGTGTTATTTAGAGCATTGATTGGAAACAACTTGTATTACTTAAACACAAACATATTTTACTTAATGTGATACGTGATATCTTACAAGTTAAGTCAGGTCCTCAATCCATCCAGAGGACTTGACTTAATATTGTTAGATTATTCTACCTGGATTATTGAGCATGCATCAGCTGATACGTGATACTTGCTCACAGGAATTAATACATGCAAGATTTTTATCAGATATAAGTTCATCCCTTTCCTGTGTGTGACTTTTATTGCTTTAATAGTTAATGTTCATTTATTTATTTATTTAGCATATCCCAATTTGAACTATATGCATCTCTTTGTGCTTACACGTGCAGTTAATGAGTTTTTTGAGTTTGCACAAGTATCATCTCATATAAAGAGAATACAGATAATCCCTTTAATATTTTCCATTCAAATATGCTATACAGTACATAGATCAGACAAAAAAAAAAAACTACAAAGTACCTAAAATATAAAGAGTTTGGTGTGGGTGAAATCTCTGGAAGCAAAGTTTTGGACATACTAAAGTTAATTCATCAAGAGCTTCACTAATCTTCCGATTAAGTACATTGAGTACATACAACCATAAATAATCTATATCGTCTGGAGGCATTAAGGTGTTGTGTCCCTAACCACCTGAACATACTTTAATGCATGCTACCTCATAACTCTCTTGCTTTTCGATGCCTGACATACAAAGTATATAGTCAGATAGATGTCCTACTCTTTCACCATTAGTTCACTTCCAGTTCATTGTTTAAGCCACATTTCCTATCCACTTTGGCCCTTGTTAGTAAAGCACAACTTTTCCTTGATGTTTTGACAGGAAGTAGACTAAATCCAATTTGAAGCCCAGCCATTTTTGTATGCACACCATAAAAAAGTGTAGATGCAACAGCTGTGCTTCCGTGTCATTCAGCCCAACAGGAAATTAATGGACCTGGAATGATTTTACGATTGTGTTGGTGTCAGAGTTGATTAAATGCGGCTGCAGCCGTGTGCCATTACAAAGAGGTACTTTACCTCTGTAGCTTTGTTTGGCCTGAGCTAGGCGCTGCTGCAGGAGCACCACTTGTTGCTTTTCTTCTAAAACACTTACACCCAGACTTGCCTTGCCCAATAAATAAATGACTGAGGGTTCCTGCAGAGAAGCTGTGAGTATTTTGGAAACAACCTCCTCCGATACACCCTCACCTACTCTTTTATGTTCCTGCCAAACATTTACCTCTCTCCAGTGGCAAAAAGCAAGAAGCAGTTTCTCTGTGCATGGTAAAAGTGGAAGGTCAGTTTTGCACAAAGCAATTACAGCAAGTTCACAATTGTGTTAATAAAAAAACACATTGTCACTGCACTAGAACCTTCCTAATTTAACATCAAGCAGCCTATTATTGTCGTTTTAGTCCAGAAACTTCGAGTAGTTACCATTTTCAAATAACAGCAAAATAAGTCCTAACAGGACGTATCTCACAGTAACACACACTCTGTGACACTGCACACATTTATAATCGAAACAACAACTGTCACCGGCAAATTACCACTCCAGCAGCCTGCACAAGCACAAAACACAGTGAGAGCTTTTTCTACTGATCAACAGCAGCACGAAAACACGTAACAGTGACATTTAAAGGGAAAAACTAGTTGGAAAAGACATTAATGAAGGAATAAGAAAGGAATCAAAGAGGAGGTGAACAAGAAATAAACAATAAGGGGAAGTAAAAGAAGGAGTGAGTGTTATGGCTTCTTGGCTCGCTGGAGTGTATAAAATAAAGAATCACTTGTATCCCTAATGACTGTGATGTGTGACAGTATTTAAAGCCATTAGGGAGGATATGAGCCAAAGGGAGGAGATAGAGAGGGGAGGGTAGAAGCCCACAAACCCCTACCCACACACTTTCTACCACTGAGAGGAAAATCAGGAGGACGGGAGATAGGGAATAAGGCGAAAGACAGAATCAGAGATGGGGAAGAAAAATGTGGGGAAATGAAAGCATGAAGAATGTAGAGGGAAATTAGAAAATGAGGGAAACTGCAGGAAAGGGAGAGGAAAACGTGGAGAAGAGAGCGGGACAGAGAGTAAGAAGTTAGATAGCAATCCAGAGTGGGAGAGGATGAGATGAAGGGAGGTCTGGTGTCTACAGGCTCTCTGGTGTCTTCTAGCTTTGATCTAAATGTACTTTGGCATTTCTCTTCTCCTCTCCTCAGATGCAATTAGAATTCTCGCTAGCCAAGCAGACGCAGATGAAATGGCTGCTTAATGACTTCCTCGGCAACTCGCCTCGGCAACTCGCCTCGGCAACGCAAACCTTCCATCTGGAACCTACTGTTTCACTCCCACTCGCTTCTCACCTCTTTATCTGACTTACCCATATTTCTCTTTTTGATTTTCAGTTTGTTTCCCTTCTTCTTCTTCTTTTTTTTCTTCTTTTCCCTAAGATATATACAGTATATGATACAAATTCCATTTGATATCTTCTTCTTCTTTCGGCTTTTCCCTTTTCAGGGGTCGACACAGCGAGTCATCCTCCTCCACCTCACTCTGTCCTCTGCATCCTCTGTCGTCACTCCAACTACCTTCATGTCCTCTCTAATGCTACTTATCCACAGGGCTGGTTCCTGTAAGGTCCCATTGTGGCTTGTTTGGGCCGGTTCCTATGGGACCGGTTTATTTCTGTATCCACAGCGCCCATTAGGACCCCATTAGTGGGCGGGTAGTTCTCCTGTAGTGGGCGGGTAGTTCTCCTGTAGTGGGCGGATCATTAATATCAACGCACCTTACCAGCTGGTGGCGGTAGTGAATACATTAAGCTCTTTACTAACCACCACACACATTAGAAGAAGAGTTGGAAAAGAACACAACCAAAATGGATGATCTTGTTACCTTTTTGAACATTCTGCTTTGCCTATGGCTTTTTAAGGAACACACACACACACACACACACACACACACACATANACATATATGTATATATCTGTAAAAATCTGTTAACAAGTGTGTTCCAAGCTCTAAAACAAAAAAAGGTGGTTTGGATTTCCTGGAAGACTGAATCTCCGCCCTCCGACCTAGGAATACGCCCCCTGACCAATCAGTGACCACACTGTGCTGATGTCATAACTGGACCCTAGAAGAACCAGACCTATGTACCCCAGTGAGGCAGGCACCAAAATAGGTCTGGTTTCACGTGAACAGGCCCCTGTGGGTACACTCCATAACTAGTTGTTAACTAGTTACGAACGAGCCCGAACGAGCCCGAACAGGCCCTGTGGATAAAGGGCATAACTGCATCCATATATCTCCTCTTTGGCCTTCCTCGGTGTCTTTCTCCTGGCAGCTGCATTTCTAACATCCTTCTACCAATATACCCACTGTCCCTCCTCTGGACATGTCCAAACCATCTCAGTCTGGCCTCCCTAACTTTATCTCCCAGTTGTTCAACATGTGCTGTACCTCTGATGATCTCATTCCTGATCTTATCCATCCTTGTCACTCCTAAGGAGAACCTCAGCATCTTCATTTCTGCTACTTCCAGTTCTTTCTCCTGTCTTTTTGTCAGTGACACTGTCTCCAGACCATACAACATAGCTGGTCTCACCACTGTCTTGTAAACTTTTCCTTTGACCTTTGCTGACACCTTTTTGTCACAAATCACTCCTGAAACTTTTCTCCATCCACTCCATCCTGCCTGGACTCTCTTTTTCACCTCTTTACCACATTTCCCATTTTCCTGGACAGTGGACCCCAAGTACTTGAAGTCCTGCACCTTTGTGACCTCTGCTCCTTGTAGCCTCACTGTTCCACTGGCCTCCCTCTCATTCACACACATGTACTCTGTCTTACTACGGCTGACTTTCATTCCTCTTCTTTCAAGTGAATACCTCCACCTCTCCAAGTTCTCTTCCACCTGTTCCCTGTTCTCACCACATATCACAATGTCATCTGCAAACATCATAGTCCATGGGGATTCCTGCCTGACCATCTGTTAGTCGGTCCATCACCAGAGCAAACAAGAAGAGGCTCAGAGCCGATCCTTGATGCAATCCCACCTCCACCTTAAAGACCGTGTAAAGTGAAATTAAATGTGTGTTTTTAGTTTGTCACATGGCATAAATATGTGTTATTAATCACCCATATAAATCTGACTGATTAAAAACATTGTTTACCTTATAAAATTAAGTCTCAAAAATCATGAAAAAACATGATTTTGCCTTGCCCTGGAACGCTGGGGGCGTGTCAGTGCGTGGGCGTGGTTTCAGCGCAGCTGCGCTCGTGTCCTGCCCCCTGAGCTGACTGTGTGGAGAGGCAGCAGCAGAGCCAGTAAACCTGCTCTGTTTTTATCTGAGTTCTGTCTGTAACAGCAGCTACTTTTTCCAAGAGTTACGCTGTTTTTGTAAATAGTTTTCTTGTGTGTTTTTAATCTGGAAAAAAAAAAAAAAAAAGAGTTGTACCATGCGGGAATTGAACCCGTGGGCTTTGGGACGGAAGGCAAGCGCTTTATCCATTGACCTATCCAGGCATTACAGATACTCGGTATAAAACCACGCGGTATAAAAACACGTTATGATTTGTACGGGTGCCCTGACCATTGCGACATCCAGGGAAGATGCACGAACGAGGCATAATTGATTAGCTAGCTAACAATGAACAAAATATCTATGCTATTGCTATCTGATGCTATCTGCGATTCGCGAGTGAACGGCTCCACCGAGGCGAAGAACGCATTTATACGGCTGGAGCTGCAGGGGGTGGGGGCTATACTAATGAGGACCGCGTGACGAAACGCGGTCCCGTTTAAACCACGCCTAAAAAATCCTGAAACAGACATATCTTTATACACAGTTTGCTCTATAACTCCAAAATTAATTGAGCTACAATTTTGAGACTTTTTACTCATTTACAAGATTACAATTATGACATTTATAATGTTTATTGAAGAAAATGTTGAAATTCACTTTACACGGTCTTTAAAGCTATCTGTCACTCCTACAGCACATCTCACCACTGTCCTGCTGTCTTCATACATGTCCTGTACCAGTCTAACATACTTTTCTGCCACTCCAGATTTCCTCATGCAATACCACACCTCCTCTCTTGGCACCCTGTCATATGCTTTTTCTAAATCCACAAACACACAATGGAGTTCTTTCTGACCCTCTCTGTACTTCTCTATCAACATCCTCAAAGCAAAGATGGCATCTGTGGTGCTCTTTCTTGGCATGAAACCATACTGCTGCTCACAGATAGTCACCTCTTGTCTAAGCCTTCCTTCCACAATTCTCTCCCAGATCTTCATCGTGTGACTCATCAACTTAATTCCCCTGTAGTTGCTACAACTCTGTACATCACCCTTGTTCTTAAAAATGGGAACCAGCACACTTCTTCTCCATTCTTCAGGCATTTTCTCACCCTCAAATATTCCATTAAATATTTGAGTCAAAAACCTCACTGCCACCTCTCCAAGACATTTCCAAACCTCCACTGGTATGTCATCAGGTCCTACTGCCTTCCCCTTCTTCATTCTTTTCAGAGCTTTCCGGACTTCACCCTCACTAATCTTTCCCACTTCCTGGTCCACAGTTTCTATTACCTCCACTCTTCTTTCTCTTTCATTCTCTTCATTCATTAGCTCCTCAAAGTAATCCTTCCATAATAATAATAATAATAATAATAATTAATTCAATTTATAACGCACTTTTCATTACTGAAAATCTCAAAGTGCTACACATATATTGAATGCTACACACATTCATAAACCGGTGGCGGCAGACTACCATGCAAGGTGCTTTCCAGTCCTACCGGGAGCAACTCAGGGTTAAGTGTCTTGCCCAAGGACACAACGACACATGGTGCGGGTCCCGGGAGTCGAACCGCCAACTTTCCGATCGGGAGACGACTGCCATTACCACTACACCACGGCCGCCTAATCTACCATCTTCCCATCACACACTCCTCACTTGTTAGAACATTCCCATTCCCATCTTTAATAAGCCTAACCTGCTGCACATCCTTTCCAGCCTGATCCCTCTGTCTTGCCAATCGGTACAAGTCCTTCTCGCCCTCTTTAGTGTCCAGTCTCCCATACAACTCATTGTACGCCCTCTGCTTTGCCTTAGCTACTTCCCTCTTTGCTCTATGTCCCATCTCCTTATATTCCTGTCTCCTCTCTTCAGTCCTCTCACTGTCATATTTCTTCTTGGCTAATCTCTTTCTTTGAATGGCGTCCTGCACTTCACTATTCCACCACCAGGTTTCCTTATCATCCATTCTCTGTCCAGATGACACACCAAGTACCTTCCTACCTGTCTCTCTAATTACTGTTGCTGTAGTAGCCCAGTCACTTGGAAGCTCTTTCTTACCACCCAGAGCCTTTAACAGCTCGTCTCTGAATTTCTCACAACATTCTTCCTTCTTTAGCTTCCACCATTTGGTCTTCTTCTCTGATTTTACTCTTTTTCTCTTCTTCACAACAACAGTCATTCTACACACAACCATCCGATGCTGTCTGGCCACGCTCTCCCCTGCCACAACAGTCTCCAATCTCCCTCAGGTTTCCTCTTCTACACAGAATGTAGTCGACCTGTGTCCTCATCCCTCCACTTTTATAGGTCACTCTATGTTCCTCCCTCACAAATTGTATTTGATATAATTTTTTTAAAAGCACATTTTTAATCAAGCACCACATCTTTGTGTAATTTGCTTACATTGACTTTGAAAAACTTGACTTTATTTTATTTTGTCACAAACTGCCATCTGTTCTTAATTTGGACATTTAATAAAGTTGAGTGGGTCAAATTTGTTGGATTTGTTTAATTAATGTGAAGAAACGTTAAAAATATATACATGTTACAATTACTTAACCCAGTTATATCAACTGGTTGCACTACACCAGGTTGTTTAACTTTGACATGAGTATGTTAAATTCAATCAACAGAATCCAGTAACACTATACTGTATATAAAACTCAATGATGTTGAATAAACTGAAATAAACTGGCTATAAGTATATTCTAATAGTATCTGTTAAATTGAACTTAACATTAAGTTATACAAACTCACGTCTACAATGTTGGATTTAGTGAACTCCATTTGTTTGACCTTACTTTAATTTTTATA
>JBBPBX010091856.1:0-13852 GCA_038048925.1 Garcialebias charrua
CGTAGCAAAACTTTATAAGGTAGATGTAGAATATAACTGTGTATCATCAGCATAGCAATGAAAATGTATCGTAATAACATTACCTAATGGAAGCATATATAATGTAAAGAGTATTGGTCCAAGCATAGAACCTTGAGGAACTCCATGACTAACTTTGGTGTATGTTAGAGGGGCCCCACAAGGATGTGTGCTGAGCCCCCTTCTATTCACCCTGCTAACACACGACTGCACACCATCATACAGCTCCAACCACTTCATCAAGTTTGCGGACGACACAACAGTGGTGGGTCTCATCAGCAACAACGATGAGACGGACTACAGGAACGAGGTGAGCCGCCTGGCCTTGTGGTGCGGACACAACAATCTCACTCTCAACGTGGAGAAGACAAAGGAGATTGTTGTGGACTTCAGGAAGAGGGATGCCCAACATGCCCCTCTGACCATCAACAGCACCGCAGTGGAGAGAGTAGACAGCACCAAGTTCCTGGGAGTGCACGTCTCAAAGGACCTGTCCTGGAGCAGGAACACTGCAGCACTGGCAAAGAAGGCTCACCAGCGTCTCTACTTTCTCCGCAAGCTGAAAAGGGCTGGAGCTTCAACCCCCATCATGAGCACCTTCTACAGAGGTGCCATAGAAAGTGTCCTGACCAGCTGCATCACTGTGTGGTTTGGTGCATGTACTGCATCCTGCCGCAAGAGCCTCCAGCGCATTGTGAGAGCAGCTGAGAAGATCGTGGGCACCTCCTTGCCCTCACTGCAGGACTTACACAGCAAACGCCTCACTCGGAAAGCCCACCGCATGGCAGGTGATCCCACACACCCACTACACAGCTGCTTCAGACTGCTGCCATCAGGGAGGAGACTGAGGAGTCTCCAGGCTCGAACCAGCAGACTGAGAGACAGCTCTGTTCATCAGGCAGTCAGAATGCTAAACACTCTGCCTGCTCTGCCCCCCCTCCCATTTGAACTGCCTTAACACTAAAACTTTCTCACACATTACCACTCAACACAAAGATTTTAACACTAGACTCTGTGTCATCAAACGGGTTTTCACTAAACTCTCGGTCATGTGCTCATACAGTTTGCACTACTTCTCATACTTGCACTAATGTCTGTATTACATCACTGCCTATAATCATAATACTGTTTACATTCTCTGTTTACATTTATTAATACTGTTTACTTTTATTACTACTGCTTACATGTAATTACTACTGTTTACATTTATTTACACTACTCTAATATCTACACCACTGCTGGTACATATACAGTGTGCTCTGAACGGTCTTATTTAGGTCTTATTTAGGGATGCCCAATGTGCCTTACTGCATATGCCACTTTTTGCCTCTATAACAACATCAACTACTACCTCATACATATACTGTGTACATTGACTCATACGCTGCTTTGCCACTTTGCAAATGTCAATGCTAGAAACCTTTAGTTTATTTTAGTTATACTTTTTATACTCTTTTTTTATACTAGTATGCAAAAACTCAGGACAATATTATGTTCATTAAATGTTTAATGTTTTAGTTTTAGAGTTGGTGTAAATTTTCATACTCTTATACCACTATGCAAAAAACTCAGGACAGTGTTAGTTTTACTATTTTATGCTTATGTCTATTATTATATGTTTCAGTGTTTCAATGTTTAGATGTTTACTGTTGCACCGAGGGACTGAGAGAAACGCAATTTCGGTCCTGTGTATGTCCTGTACTGTACATATTGCAGATCTGACAATAAAGTTGACTTTGACTTTGACTTTGATGAAGATTCATTATTTACATTTACAAATTGGAATCTATCATATAGATAAACCAGTTTAGAGTCGTTCCTGTAATTCCAACATCATATTCAAGTCTCTGACAGAATATTATGATCAGCTGGATCAAATGCAGCACTGAGGTCTAACAGGTTCAGTGGAGACACCTGTCCATTGTCAGAAGACATGAGAATATCATGAGTAACTTTCACCGGTGCAGATTCCGTGATGTGGTGAGCTCTAAACCCAGATTCTGGAGTCCGGCCTCTCACCAGCTTGTCGCAGCCCAGTGAGAAACTACTTTTAGTAAATGGTTGTTAAAAATGACCAGGAGAGCAAATCAGTTTACAAAAACTTAAAGCTAAAGATTATTCAGCATTTCTTTATCTAGTTACTCCTCGTGCACTCAGAGCAAACTCCTAAGGCGACCTCTTTAAACTTTTTTTTTTTTTAAATTAGATATCTGAGCTACAACGAGATAACGGTCCTGATGCCAGGAGTGTTCGAGGACCTGCACAAGCTGGAGTGGCTGTGAGTCCACACGAAACTCATGCTCTTATTTTTCTCTTCTGTCCTTTTCAAGAAGATGTGCATCAAACTCACATCTGTCGATGGGTTTTTCTGGTTCAAAGCTCAGAAAACGAGGCTGAAGTCATGTTCGGTTTGTTGTTGCAGGATTCTAGAAAACAACAACGTCCATCAGATCTCAGTGGAGACGTTTTCAGGACTGAACTCCCTGGTTTTACTGTGAGTTTCTTCTTTATGTTTTTACTGTTTTATAATCTGCTCAGTTTATATAAAACAGAGATCAAATCTGCTCACGCTGACTATCCTTGAAGCTTGAAGGCAGCATGTTGTTTCTGTTTGTCTCCCTGACGGGCATGCAGGGTTCTGTTGAACAACTCTTTGACAAAGTTGGATGACGTCTGTCAAGAAATGCCCAGACTGAACTGGCTGTGAGTAAGGTGTCAAAAAGACTAATGGAAAGCTGTCTTCATGGGGAAGTGACACGTCTTTGATGAGTTTATTCTCTGTGTGTGTCTGTCCACACATGCCCCCTGTGTGTGTGCACGTTTCTCACACGTCCTTGCAGAGACTTGGAGGGGAATCTCATTGAAGTGATTGGAAATGCCTCTTTCCGCTCATGCAGCATGTTGACAGTTCTGTGAGTATAAATTTACACAATTTAATCTGTGACAAAGGCAAAGTGTTGGCTTTAAAAATGTCATTTCTCTTCCACTAAGGCTTGCAAATCTGTCAGTTTCACAAAATGTGATAACACCTTCCAGCAAGTGTGCACAATCGATGTTGGCAGTTCATTAAATAGAATTAAAAACTGATTTAAAAAAGAAAAATATGATTTTTTTTTTGCCTTTCTCCAGGGTTTTACAGCGAAACAGGATCGGCTACATACACGAGCGTGCTTTCTCTGTCCTGAAAAAACTTGGAGAACTGTAAGTTTTTTTTTGTTGTTGTTGTTCTTTAATTTGCATTTGAAGATGACTCAACTTTATTGTTTTATAAAGTAAAACTGATGATACACACTGTCAGCTGTGGATCATTTTAAAGACCGGTTATGCATCGTGACTCCAGGGATGAAATCCAAACGTTCAGTCTGGACGTGAAGGAATGTGTGACCCCCGAGAAGCTGAACCGGCCAAACGATGTTTTATTAACTTGAAGGAATATAATGTCCTGAAATCAGGACTTTAATGATGTTTCATATTTAAGATGAAGGCTTCATTTACCCATTTCTTAATGAAGACCATTTTTTGTCCTTTAAAGCCTCAGGACGGTCGTTTAGACGAGTCACTTTGCTCTTTCAGCTGTTTCACTCCGTCAGGGATTAAAATGTTCAGCTCATTCACACACTGCAGCTACGACCTTTGCTTTATGTACAAGTAACTTTAATACTTTTTGAATTATTTAAGTTTATTCACAACTTTTTTCATGGGACTGCCTTGAGATCCTTTAAATCCTTTAAAATTTGTGAAATATTTGAAATCATCAGCGTGTTTGCATTTTTGTTTTAGTTTTCAGCTACTTTTAGGCTTATTTTAGCTGTTATGGACGGCTGTGGCTAGAGGTTAGAGCAGTCATCCTCCAATGCAAGAGTTGGGGGTTCGAATCCACCAGCAGTCACATGCCTAAGTGTCTCTGGGCAAGACACTGAACCCCTCATTGCCTCCGATGTGTGTCCCATCAGTGAATTAATGTGATAAAGCTCTGATTTAGAATGATTTGTTCAATTATCTTTGTATAGATCTAGTAGAGTGCATGAATGAGTAAATGAGGCACAGATTGTTGTCAAGAGCTTTGAGTATCTCGATAACATAGAAAGGTGCAATATGAGTACAGTCCATTTACCATTTTAGCTACTGCTCTGCTAATTTTAGCTTTAATTTATTGTTTTTCTTGTTTTAGCTTTTTTTGCTGCTGATTTTATCTTTAATCTGCTGCTTTGTTAATTTGAGTCATTTAGTTTTTGTTCTGATTTAACTTTTACAATAATATTTCAGCAACAACATTCAAACATTCACTGAAAATGCATCTTATTTTTTTATTTTTTTTATTTTTTATTTTTTTATTTAAGTAAAGCAGTTTTTTTTTTTTTTTACAAAGGTGGGTTGGTTCTGAACTCTTGACCTTTCATTTTTCTGACCGGCAGAAGTTTTCCTCAGACGTTTTGTCCCAGATGTTCTCAGAAATCACCAGTTAAGAACTTTATTCTCTTTCTCTGCAGTGGATATCATCAGCTGTGTTTCTGTGAGCCCACAGCTTTTCTTCTTGGTTTCAAACACATTTCTTCTTCCAGCTGAACCCAAAGAAGTGTTTGGGTTACCTCAGCTGTGTTTCAGAGCAGCTTTATTTTGGGACAGTAAGAGCGTGACACGGTCTCCTTGTTGTTCTGGACGGTTTGCTCTTCACACAATCCCTCTTTCATGTCGAGTCTCTTACTGTTGGCTTAACAAAGCCGATAAAAGCCCCATGAGTCCCAACATCTCCGCTTCCATGGGACCTTTTAAAGATTTATCCGTCCGCAGCAGGAGCTGGAGTCGCTGGAGGCGGTGCATTGTCTCTCCTCCTTCTTGCAAAGGAAAGATCACATGAAGAGATTTTCCTCAAATTTAGCCACAATGTCCATTTCAGATTAAAAGATAAAACGTTTTCTGTCTATGAGAGATCAGAGTAACTGTTGCATATCTTAATGACTGTTTGGAGATACAGGGTGCAGAAATGAACGTGTCATTTATCTGAACGGATCGTTGAAAGACAGAATACAGAATATTTTTTATTTAACGTGACATTTAACGTTCTCATTTTAGCGCCTGCTTCACCTTTTTATTCAGCCTGATATTAAACTCCTTACATTTCCAGCTGTTTGTTTTTGTCTGAAACTAAGAAAGCTATAAACGGAGTCTGAAATAATCCAAACTGCTTTGTTCATTTTTGCTGGTTTTCTATTCATTATAAAATCATTTAAATAAAACAAAGACTTGTTTCTTCTAACAGGGTTAAATAAAACCCATTTGTGTTTGTATTCTGCTGCAGCTCCATTGTTGAATGAAAATAATAGAACATTTCACCAATTAGCCTTTTTTTCCCCTTAAGCTGACTTTTTTTAATTAATTCACCCAAAACACATTTTATTTATTTTTCCGCTACAAAAGAAAATATTTTGAGTAGTTTTAAATTTTACATATTGAGACAAAATCACATTTAAAATCTAATTAACTGGATGAAATGATTGTTGATTATTCTCTGTGGTTTATAATAATAATAATAACTGTTTATAATAGATAATAATAACAATAATAATTGTTTAAAATATATAATAATAATAATAATAGTTTTTAATAGATTTTTATTACATTCACAGAACTTCTATATTTACCAGCATAACATAATTTAACAAAATGAAATAAACTATTAAAAATAAAACATTCTCCTATTTCAGTGTTTTTAATGGTCAACTCAGAAGCTGTTTGTATAATAAAACACTCATCAGAGTCAGTCAGAGTCAGAGAATCTTTATTGTCATTTGCACCGCGTGTGGTACATGTGATGAAACGAGATTATGTGCACAGGGGCCCAGTTACATCCAACAACAAAATGTAAGAGAAAAACAGTAATAACATCTAGGATATGAACTAAGAAAAACATCAACTAGAAATACACTAAGCCCTAATGTAATAGAAAAACATCATTATAAACAGCAGCACGAACATGAGTCTGTATGAGCAGATGGTCACAGATGAACACAGCAACAAGAAAACAGATCAGCATCAGCATGATGTGATATTTTGCAGTGTTTATTCTTATTGTTTATTTATTCATGAGTCTAACAGCCTCAGGGTAGAAGCTGTTCCTCAGTCTAGTGGTTCTACATTTGATGCTCCTCAACCTCCGTCCTGAGGGGAGTGGGGCAAAGAGTGAGTGTGCTGGGTGAGTGAGGTCTTTCATGATGCAGGTGGCTCTTTTCCTGCATCTGGAGGTGTAAATGTCTGTGATGGTGGGGAGACTGACTCCAACAGACTTCTGTGCAGCCTTCACCACTCTCTGTAGAGCTTTCCTCTCTGCAACTGTGCAGCCTCCATGCCACACATTGATGCTGGAGCACAGGATGCTCTCCACTGCACACCTGTAGAAGGAGGTGAGGACTGGGCTGCTCAGACCAGCTCGTCTCAGCCGTCTGAGGAAGTAGAGTCTCTGATGACCTTTCTTGATCAGGCTGGTGGTGTTGTTGCTCCAGCTGAGGTTATCATTCAAGTGTACACCCAAGTATTTGTAGCTGGAGACCACTTCCACTGCAGATCCACCTATGTTCAGTGGGGCATGGGTGTGTTTGTTCCTTCTGAAGTCCACAATCATCTCCTTTGTCTTCTTCACATTCATGTGAAGATTATTCTCTTTGCACCAGCTCTCCAGGTGTTCCACCTCCTGCCTGTAGCTGGACTCATCATTGTTTGTGATGCATCCCACCACAGCTGTATCATCTGCAAACTTTACAATATGACAGCCTGGATGGGTGGCTGCACAATCATATGTGAGCAGAGTGAACAGAAGAGGGCTCAGCACACATCCTTGAGGAGAGCCAGTGCTGAGGGTTATGGTGGAGGAGGAGAAGTTGTGGATCTTCACGGACTGTGGTCTGTTTGTTAAGAAGTCTAGTAGTTACAAATGGAGGGGCTTAGTCCAAGTGTAGATAGTTTGTCTATCAGAGTTTGGGTTTCCTCATCGGGGAAAATAAAAAATGAATCCCTCTTCTGACTTTCTACATTTGAAGCTGTTCTGATGGAGGCTTCAGATCATAAATCAAAAACAACATGACTGTTTTATTATTATTTTTTCTGCCTCTTACAATAAAAAGACTTGTGAGAATAAAAGATGTAATGATCTGATAAATGTCTTCTGTTCTGCAGGAACTTCTGTCTGGTGCTTTTTTAAATGTCTGGATCTGATGTGGGTTTGTCTTCACGCAGGGATCTATCCAACAACAAACTGGTGGCGATTCCTCCCAACTTGTTTGTCTTACTGGAGGATTTGCTTCAACTGTGAGTTTTTTTTAACACCCTCAGACAAACGTTTTCATGTGAACACAAACTGATTCTGATGCTGCTGTGGTTCAGATCCCTGAGCAACACATTAGAAAGTATTTACAAAAGTTATAATAAAATTGTACTAATGTGAAATTGGAACCCACATTTTACATTAAGCTGAATCTAACCAAGCCTGTACTGTACTGTAGAAAACCATCTATCCAACCATCTATCCATCTATCCATCCTCTGGTTCTGGACTCAGGTCTTGGGGCAGCATCAGATCAGGGAGGTCCAGACATCTCTCTCCACAGCCACCTCCTCCAGATCTTCTGAGAGGACCCCAACGTGTTCCCAGACCAACCGAGAGACGCAGTGTCTCCAGCAGGACAGAGGACACAGCACAGCAGAAGTTGCACCAACCCACGTGTTCATCTCACGCTCCGTTCTTCCATATCCTCAGATACATAAACTCCTGCCCTTGAGGGGGAGCCACACTCCCAACATGGAGAGGGAAGTCCACCCTCAGATTTGGACCGGTTCTCATCCCAGCTGCTTCACACTCGGCTGTGAACTGCTCCAGTGAGAGCTGGAGATCATGGCACGATGACGCCAACAGGACCACATCATCTGCAAATAATGAATAATGAACAGAATCTGTGACAATGGGCAGCCCTGCAGAGTCCAACTCCCACCCTGAAGGGATCCGACTTACTGCAGGCAATGTGAACCAAACTCTCGCACCGACTGTATAAAGACCGAACAGCCTGTAACAACAGACCCCCCAATCCTGTACTCACGGAACACCTCCCACTCTGTACCTTGAGGAACATGGTCTACTGCTTTCTACAAGTCCACAAAACTCATGTAGACTGGGTAAACTCCCATGCCCTTTCAAGGACCCTAGTGAGGGTAAAGAGCTGGTTCAGTATTCTATGACAGGCACAAGACCTTCATCGTTCCTCTTGGATCTGAAGTTTGACCTGGACTTGGACCTTGACCTGACCTGGACTGGACTCATTTCTGCAGCACCTTATCAAAGGCTCGACTACTGCAACTCCCTGTTTATTGGAATCCCTGCCAAAAACCTTCAGTAGCTTCAATATATTCAAAACAGTGCAACTAGGATCTTGTTGAGAGTTCGTAAATTTGAACATATTACACCCATTCTCCATAACCTTCATTGGCTTCCTGTCACCTACAGAATTCAGTACAAAACTGCTCTCATTACACATCAATGCTTACATGGAGCTTCACCAGATTATCTGAAGGATATTCTTATTCCATACTCATCCACCCGGTCTCTGCGGTCACAGAACAGTAATCTCCTTCACATTCCGAGAACCAAATTAAGGACCATGGGAGACCGGGCTTTCAGTGTGGCTGCCCCCCGCCTGTGGAACTCTCTTCCTGACTGTCTGAGAGCCCCACAGTCTGTGGTTGACTTTAAGAGCGGCTTGAAGACCTTTCTTTTCAACCGAGCATACTCTACCTCCTCATGATTCTACTTTTGATCTTAGTTGATACTGTTATTGATTTTACTTGTTTTATTACTTGTTTTATTGACATTTAATTCTGTTGCACTTTGTAGCACTTTGAGATTTTCATTAATGAAAAGTGCGTTATAAATTAAATTCATTATTATTATTAAAGTCAAAGTCAACTTTATTGTCAAAACTGCAATATGTACAGGACATACACAGGATTGAAATTGCATTTCTCCCAGTCCCTTCGGTGCAACAGTAAACATTTAAACACTAAAACACTAAAACATTGAATAAACATGAGCATAAAATGAAATAATAAAAGTGTAATACTGTCCTGAGTTTTTGCATAGTAGTATAAAAGTATAAAAAGTATATCTATAAAATAACATTTGTAATAAAGTGACAAAGCAGCATATGAAGTTTATGTACACAGTATATGTATGAGGTAGTTGATATTGGTATAGAGGTAAAGTGGCATATGCAATAAGGCTAGTAAAAAGAATATATATATCAGCAGTAGTGTAGATATAAAAAGTAGTGCAAATGTAAATGTAAACAGTAGTAATAAATGTAAACAGTAGTGATAAATGTAAACAGTAGTAATAAGTGTAAACAGTAAATGTAAATAGTAGTGTAAATGTAAATGTAAACTGTAGTAATAAATTAAAATTAAAAGCATCATAAAGACTTTTCTTTTTAAGCAAGCCTATTCTGCCTCCACATGATTTTATCTTTTGATCTTAGTCGATATTATTATTGATTTTATTTGATTTTATCACTTGTTTTATTTTGATCTTTGCTTTGTTACACTTTGTAGCACTTTGAGATTTTTATTAATGAAAAGTGCATTATAAATTGAATTCATTATTATTATTATTATTATTATTATTATTATTATTATTATTATAAATGTAAACAGTAGTAATAAATGTAATCAGTGAATGTAAACAGTAGTACTACTATAGGCAGTAATGTAATACAAACATTAGTGCAAATATAAGAAGTAGTGCAAACTGAATGAGCACATGACCGTGAGTTGAGTGAATAACCCGTTTTGATGACACAGAGTCCAGTGTTAAAATCTTTGTGTTGTGTGGTGGTGTGTGAAAGTTTTTTGTGTTAAGGCAGTACAAGTGGGAGGGGAGGCAGAGCAGGCAGAGTGTTTAGCATCCTGACTGCCTGATGAACAGAGCTGTCTCTCAGTCTGCTGGTTCGAGCCTGGAGACTCCTCAGTCTCCTCCCTGAAGGCAACAGTCTAAAGCAGCTGTGTAGTGGGTGTGTGGGATCACCTGCCATGCAGTGGGCTTTCCGAGTGAGGCGTTTGCTGTGTAAGTCCTGCAGTGAGGGGAAGGAGGTGCCGACGATCTTCTCAGCTGCTCTCACGATGCGCTGGAGGCTCTTGCGGCAGGATGCAGTACATGCACCAAACCACACGTGATGCAGCTGGTCAGGACACTTTCTATGGCACCCTGTAGAAGGTGCACATGATGGGGGTTGAAGCTCCAGCCCTTTTCAGCTTGCGGAGAAAGTAGAGGCGCTGGTGAGCCTTCTTGGCCAGTGCTGCAGTGTTCCTGCTCCAGGACAGGTCCTTTGAGACGTGCACTCCCAGGAACTTGGTGCTGTCCACTCTCTCCACTGCGGTGCTGTTGATGGTCAGAGGGGCATGTTGTGCATCCCTCTTCCTGAAGTCCACGACAATCTCCTTTGTCTTCTCCACGTTGAGAGTGAGATTGTTGTGTCCGCACCACAAGGCCAGGCGGCTCACCTCGTTCCTGTAGTCCGTCTCATCGTTGTTGCTGATGAGACCCACCACTGTTGTGTCGTCCGCAAACTTGATGAAGTGGTTGGAGCTGTATGATGGTGTGCAGTCGTCTTATAATAGACGTCCTGGTAACAGGAAGGCTGAGGAGGAGGATTCCTCTGTGATGATTCGAAGACACCCTCTGGTCCTCCTTTTTTGAAGTGAGGGACCACCACCCTGTCAGCCCATCCAGTGTCACTGCTTCCTGTAGAAAACTTTACTCTTCTTTAATAAAAAGTATGAGGCTGAAACTGTCAGAGCTCTGAAAGCTGAGCAGTCGTCACAGCATGATGTCTGCATAACAAGATGTCAAAGACAGGAGAATATTGTGAGGCAGTCCTCCAGATATTCAGCTGAAGGAGGCGAGATGGTGTGACTGAAGGTAAACACGTGGGGGGCGAGAGACGTCTAGATTCATTTGTTCTCACAGAGCTGAAACTCTGAAGTTTGTTTCAAGATCTCCTGCATCGATGTGTTCTGGTTGGTTCATGAAGCTTGAATATTGATTTAATCTTGTTTTTTTTCTTCCAGAAACATATCATATAATCCCATCCTGGAGCTCCAGCATGACCACTTTGATAAGTTACATAAACTAAAGTCACTGTAAGTACTTTTTTATTTATTTATTTATTTCTGACTAACTTTGTGTCAGTTACTTTTCACATGTTCAACGAGTGGCCGACATGACAAGAAACATGCTGATGTCGCCTGTCACCGAAAGATTTGAACAGTGAATGTTTGTAATTTTCTAGATGAGTGTTATTCTGGTCTGGCATTGACATTTTGACAGGCTGAAGAGACGACACCATCATTTAGAGGATCGCAAACAACATTCAAAATCTTCATTATTTAAAAATAAAAGTGATTTTCTTTTTCCATTGGAGCTTTTGAAACACTGTTTGATATGAGGAAGATTGAGTACAAATAGAAGAAACTGTGCGTTTTCTAGGTTTACTCTGTAAAACAAAGCCTATTTTTGTATTACAGAAAAGAGCTGTAAGAGTTATCACTAGAAAACATTACCGTCATCCATTAAGTACATTATTTTATCAACTGAAGTTATTAAAGTTCCATGATTTGGTAGATTATGATATTTTATCAGTTATGTATAGGGCTCAAAATAACACATTACCTTTAAATATCCAAATGCATTTTGTTAAAAGACAAAGTTGTTATAATCTTAAGGGGACAGAGATGTTTGTAAAACCACAATTCAGAACTAGTTTGAAGGGACGTTCTACCTCAATCCAGGGAATTAGATTATGGAATGGCTTGGAGAATGTAGTTAAAAATGCCAAGTCAATGTTTACATTTAAGAAAATGATCAAAACAAATGTGTTAAAAAATATATATGAAATAGCGTAATGTGTATTGTATTAGTTAGAAAATTAGAAAGAGTTAGTCATTTTGTACTGTTGGTTGAAGATTATTATTGTTTAATCTGATTGAAAAAAGGGGCAGATTAAGCATCACATATGGGACCTATGTTAATGATAATAGCAAAAACAGATATTATTCATCTGATTATTAATTAGGACAAAAACAAAAGTCTCTTCTGAGGAGATTGTCCTGAGCTCAAACTAAAATGAGATAAACAGTGTCACTGAATCTTCACTGTAGGTTTGAGAAGAGAAATCCTTCATGAATAACATTTTGAGAAAATGTCCAGTTTGAATTAAATAGTCCTTGACTATCAAACATTAAATGCACTAATGCTTATACAAATAACACAAATTATTCATTGATGAACTTTGAATTAACACAAATTAAAAGAAGTCTCTGGATGACTTAATTTGTAATGTTTGATTCAAAGTAAAAGTAATAAAAGTATTATTGTCCCTTCAGGAATAACTCCCAAAAAGTTCATTACTGAGAGCGATCAGAGACGTGTTTCAAACTCAAGGTTGTATCACTACACATGTCATGTTTTTTACACAGCATCACATCAAGGTTACACTGAGATTTTCTTTACCGTCTTTCCTTTTCCAGATTGTGGGGAACTGATGCTTACTTCAAGTAGTTACTATGCAAGAGGCAGGATACCCTGAACACGTGTAAATCCATCACAGGGCCATATAGAGACAAACAACCACTCACACTCTCATCCACACCTAGGGACAATTTAGAGGGACCACCTAACCTAAAATGAATGTTTGGGTTGGAGGAGATTGGAGTACCTGGAGCTGGAGGAATGCATGCCAGCACAAGGAGAACATACAAACTCCACAGAGTAAGGCCCCAGGCCAAGAGGCAAACTTACAACCCGCTCACTAAGAAGTGAAAGCTTTAACCACTCTGGCACCATTCTGCCTAAACCACTAGCATTCAGTCAAAATCCCATGGGCTGATGATTCACTTGAAAAAGATGTACAGTAGTCCCTCGCTACTTCACAATTTGACTTTCGTGGACTCGCTCCTTTGTGGTTTTTCAACATATTAACAACATTAATATTACTCCCGTGATTGGGACGGTATGGGATAAAAGGTTAACAAATAAAAAAATAAATACTTCAGAGAGCCGCCGCCATTTTGTAGTTTTGTTTCAATAAGCCTATACAGTACTGTAAAGCAGGGCTATTCAACTGGCGGCCTGGGGGCCATTTCCAGCCCATGTGTGTCTTCAATCCGGCCCACTTCATACAAAATATATATATACAAAAATAAAAATGTGGTGGTGGTGATGGTGGAGGGTTTCTGGGTTCTGGTTATTGCATTTATGAATCAATGCAATAAAATAAGAAATTTAAAGGGTAACAGATCATTTAAAATTTTGGTTCATTTATATAATGATTTTAATCCCTTACTGTCCTGCCCCTGAGCTGTTGACTTTCAGAAATTGCAGCCCCTGAGCAGTTTTGTTGAATAGCCCTGCTGTAAAGGCTCTCACATACTTGGGCATACTTCACTCCACAGAGGTCTGCGCATACTGGATTAGACTCAATGCGGACTCGAAATAGATACCGTAAAAACCAGTCTATAATACGCGTTTTTTTTTGCTCACTTGAATGTCCTACGTATTAAACACCGAAGCGTATCATTTATGGATTTTATCAGATATTTTTAGACCCATTTTTCGCTCTGATTCGCCGTTTTACATTTTGGGCAAAAATGGTGCAGTACCAGTTTCGGCCGCTATGGGCACTGTGGGCAGCAGCAGAGGACTCAGAGAGCGAAGAGGAAGAGAGCCACTTCCAGACGTTTCTAGCTCATGTGTCCGAAAAAAGTCTCCTCTGGTCGGACTGACTCTGTCGCTGCCCGCC
>JBBPBX010091857.1:0-13852 GCA_038048925.1 Garcialebias charrua
TAACTGATTACCTGTGTCTGTGATCCTTCTCAGCCTTGGTCTGAATTTGAGTACGTTTTCAGTAATTGTTTACAACAACTTATTATTTTTATATTTGATTGTTTCTGTTCAGTGCCCTGAGACAACTTCTGTTGACTTGGCACTGTGACTTTCTTGTAAGAAAATAAAATGTTCAACATATAACTTGTCGTCTTATTGATGTATCGCCCAAAAAAATGTGTATTTTGATGTAAGACAAGCTCAGAGTCCAATTTTATTTTAAACATTTTAGTAAAAACAAATCAATCAGTCAGAGAAATGTAACTGTGGATGATTAAACAGAAGAGCTGCTTCATCTGATGGTTTCCATGTGGATCACTTCCTGTCCTCCGTCCTCGATGACTCATTGGAACAACTTATTTGGATCTGATCTCGGCTCTAGCCTCCTCAGTGGTGTGATGTCTCCCCACTTCTCACATCCTGGTTGGACCCCCAGAAGTTCCCTCATCATCATCGTGTCCTGTAGTGGAAGAAAATGTCTCTTTAAGAGCTGCTAAAAACTGTGAGGTTAATAAAACCATATAGCAGACATCTGTTGAATATAAAAAGTATATCTATCCATCCATCCATCCTGCTCCAAGTGGCTGGGGAGAGGGAAGTCTGGGCCTCCCTACTTAGGCTGCTACCCCCGCGACCTGACCCCGGATTAGCGAAAGACAATGGATGGATGGATGGATAGATGGATTTCAGCTCAAGTTTTGTACACAAGCTGGACAGTTAAAATAACTTGCTTCAAAACTGAGTAATTCCTAAATAGATTTTCAAAAGTGATGTTCTTTGAAATAATGATCAGACAAGACTTCAAGATGCAAATGTGCATTTGAGTCTTTTGAGTGAAGAACTCTCTGGTTTTAGATAATTACTGAATGTGGGATCAGAACATTTTTCTGCAGGACCGATTTCTTTTTAACAATTAGCAAAGATTCAGTCAGATGCAGCTAAATCTGCTCAAAATCCAACACTAATAATAATATGTAAGAATTGATTTGATTTGATTTGTTGTTTATTCATTCATTTTAAAAGAACAATACAAGACAGTTTCATCAGATACAAGATTACAAGTAGGATAAAATGAAGGGAGCAGAAAGAAGAAGAAATCTTATTATATCTGCCCCTTATTTCACAGTTTGTTCAACCAATGATAACTTTCAAGCAATAAAGCCTTTGTTAAACACATAACATTTAGAAAACACTTTTGCAAGATCTAGTTGAGAGGCATATATCAGTCAGGGTGGTAATATAAGCATAAGGCTAGCATTAGCATGTTAGCTCCACAAACAAATTCACCAGAATAAACAGTCAGCTGAAGAATTTTTTCACAAACAGCTTTATAAAAATTGAGAGGCATATAAGTCAGAAATGCAAATAGACATTAGATAAAGGGCTTTCATTATTCAAAACGTACCTGCAACCAGCCTGCTTGTCATTGCACGGCTGATTTTCCAGAAAAAACAGCAACAATTAAATAAATAAATAAACGACCGGAAACACGCTGTCGATCCGCAGCGTTCACGAGACGAGTCCAGGCCTCAAGGGCGGCGAAAACTGCGCCCTGAACACTCCAATAGTTTTGTAAAAATGGGGCATAACAGCACATGCGCTACTGATAACGAGAGTCAATGGATAAGCTGCCGGCGCCCACGAAGGACCGGAAGTACGTTACAATCAGAAAACGTTTTTTGAAACAAACAATATAACTCATCATTACTCATAAAATATTTATCCTACACAACTAAAAGCATATATGCATACATTTCGAAATATTTTTATTTTATTATTTCATTTTTATTAAAAAAACGTAAGTCTTCAAATTGTGAAGAGCTCCACAGGTTCCAGAGGGGCAGCGCCCCTAGCGCCCTCTAGTGGCGGCAACCCCTGGTACATGATGTCCCCTGCCTCTCTTACAGTGACTGCTGGACATGGGCACCAGTGATCCAGAAATGTAGAAACAGGTAAAGATTATGGATGGATGGTCATTAATTGTTTTAAACAATAAACACATTTTTTGTGTTTTATGTTTTTGAGCGTTCTTATGCCTAGATGTTATGCATCAAAATAGAAGTCAGCACTTTGCTCATTTTTCACGTTATCCAGCTCACAAGCTTGACATATATACATAAATATGGTGATGGCCATATTGGATTTTGATGTGGTAACCCAATTTGTGAAATTATCATTTTTCCACACCTAGCTGTTGCCACACACCAAATCGGAGTAGCTGTCTTATTTTTCAAGTTATCATGCTCACAGCATGCAGAGATGAAATATATTTCCAATTCCCCGTTAGCTCCACGTCAAGATAAAAATATATATATTTAAAAAAAAAACTTTGTTTATGGGGGCTTGTATATTCTGGACAAGCCCACCTTTAATATGTTATGTTCGCCAAGAGCACAACATATTAAAGAGGACACAAGCCATAAATGAAGGTTTAAACTTTCAATTTATTGAAGCTGCTACTTCCTGAAAAAGAGGGGAGAAAAAGATTATTAAGAACCCCCAATTCCGGTGTCTACCAAAGAACAAAAAAAAATCCAAAGTGTAACTTAAAGGTGGACCTGGTGAACTGGCCAAACAGAACAAAATGGTACCACAGCAGGCCAACCCTATACAAGGCCTTCGAAGCCATTGGGCACCCGACTAAAAACCATGAAAAAACCCTACTACAAAAAAGAAGAGGCGAAAACAGGGCTACCAGTCCCACCAGGCCAAAGTTACAACAAAAATAAAAAGGTTAATAAAAAAAATATCCGAGGTGACTGGGGCCACCGACAGCAGGCCATAGCTCCAGGACAAAGTGAGAGAAGAAAAAAAACGAGTGCTCTGGGTAAGCAAGGGCAACCAAAAAAAAGGTCCAACAGTTAGTGATGTGTCCTTCTGTGTCAAGGCTTCGAAGCGTGTGTCGAGTAATTCATGAGGATTTATATGGAGCGTGTATCAAGGTGTGTATTGATGATGCATGTAGTGACGTTCAAAGCCTCGCTAGTGGGCCATACCACGTGACTGATTCAGGAACTAGCTTGTTTGTATGTGTCACGATTTGAAATATAAAGACAGACAGAAAAATCCATCATCACCATCATCATAAAGACAGATTAAGATAATTTTGCAGATCAAATTTACACTTTGAGGTCCTCACTCACAAATATGATATATTTTTATTTTATTCAACTTAAAGCTTTGCAAACCAGTTTGTCATTAGAATCTATCTACATGTTTTACATTTATAGTCCACTTGATGGCACAGTAGAGCAAATGAAGCACCATGGCGCATCGGATCTTGAGTCGAGCTATTTAATGTAAAGCCTCAGTGCTTCATGAAGCTTCATCTCACCATCACTACCAACAATGTGGGAGCATGAGATGAGAAAAAACAGAGGGAGTCTGGAGAGATTTCATAATAGTGTGTCTCAGAGAGGGCCAAAAAGCAGAGTGAGCCCAAGAGAACGAGCATCCCAAAACCAGCCTATTTATGGGCGGGCAGAAAAGGCCACAGCCCAAAACAATTAAAGGCTGATTAATTCACTCAAACCATCTATACTAGAGCAAAAACATTAAGACCAATGTACCTGGCACGTAACACAAGTGCAGACTCTAGATCAGGCTTTCAACAATCAAATGCTGATGATTTGATAAAACAACTAATGTATTATATTATCTATAGAGGACTTTTTTTCTTCCAGTTAAGCTTTTTTTTCCACAGCCTGAACACACAATTGGTTAGTTTCCTTAATGCCCGCTTACCCCAGTAGTTAACTCTAAGTTTGTGATTGTGAACTGGTTTGGTTTTGCCAAAAGAAAAGGTACAAAAATCACCTTAAAACTGCTTCAACATGTCACATTTTGTGTGGTTAATTACCAAATGGAAGTCCTGCTCCAGCAAGAAAAAAGTGAGTATAGTGAAAACAATTTGTCAATTCAACTATATTGGTCAACTTTTGTGCAGTTTTCAGCAGCTCAAATGGCTGACAGAGATCAAAAATCATATTTCAGAATCCTCACAGTCAAGATGAACTAAGGCAAAGAAAAATGCAAATTATGCCAGTAAATAAGGATGCATTAGCTGACCAGTGTTGGTCTGGCAGACTTCTCAACAACCAGTCTCTGTAGAGCATAAACGAAAAATAAATATATGGCACATCTGCAGACATCAGATCAGAGCTTTGTGACAAAGATCAAAAGTTTGAATGACAGACATGAACAAACAATCTGTTTTCATGGCAGAGTGACATTTTGCTGTCAAACGGGAGTCTTACATGGTATTTTTATTTTTATTACTACTGTACAGTATTTCGTTATTTTTATGCAATACTCCCATCCTTTAGGCAGTAAAAAGCAGAAAAAGTAGAAGTATACTATTACATCCACAATGGTAAACTCAGTAGACATACTGTATTATACATTAGAATGTGTCATCAACGTGTGCCACAGCATGACAGCACTGATTGAGAGCTCTGCTTCAACTCACATTTTTTGTTCATTGTTGTTTTTGTTTTGACTTTTTGCACCTGCACTGCACTCCCATGCTACGGGTATGACCGCAACACACTTTTGGATTTGCGATCATCAGTGAGTGGGGACTTTGAACCAACTTTTGGGGACTCCACGGCAGACATTTTCCTCTCAGTCCTTTGTTTACTTGGGAGCCGTAAGAGGAAAACAAAGAGAGAGAAATGAGCTGGTGTTTTGTGCAGGACTTGCCAGAGATGCAGCAAACCCCATCTCCCCTCAGTCCTGCATTCGGACATTCAGTCTCTGAGGGATAGACTGCATTAACTGTGCTCATGGATTTATTGGAGCAGGACACAATGACCTGTTTTGACTTTTCCTTTACAGAATCATGGCTGTAGCCGTCCATCCCACACTGTGCTGTGGCTCCTGACGACTTCTCTGTCTACTGGCTTGCACTGTATCTCATCTGTAACACCTAATATGTTTATTGCTGCTGTACTATGTGTCTGCATCATGTTTGTCACTGCCTTGCCATCGTGGTTCCGTTTATTTTAATGTAGTTCACTGCCTGTGCAATGGTCTGTCATGCAACCTGTGTGGTGTATGTTATGTGTAACATGTATCATGTGCATTTAAGCAGTGTTACTGCCTGCGAGGTACTTGTTTGTTCTGATTCATCTGACTTGCACCATTGTATTCTACCATGTTGTTTACTATATTTCTTTTGGATCTTGTAGATGCTGTATTTCTTTTTCATGTTTTGGTGCTTTGTTTTGTACTTTTGTTTCATGCTTTGGCATTTCTTGTTTATTTATTTATTTATTGGCAAGTGAAGATGTTTTCTTTTCTTATCATGAGCATTTCATTGCATTGTTGACCTGCATACAACAAATAAACAATTAAATAAACTAAATTAAAGCTGAATGGTGATTGTGAAGAAGTGAAATGTAAATGCTAAGGTTACCTAGCGGTCTTGTTCACCCATTTGATTGTATTTAAAACTATTTAATCTGTAATAGTAATCTGCAGTTGTAATTATTAGTGGCATTTTTGTTTCAAGCAGAACAAAACAATCGTGTTCCAGTTATATGTGTTAGATAATAGATTTTTTTCCCTTTTTTTTTTAGATAATATAATTTAAAAGAGACAACTAATACAGAGGGGTTTTTCCAGGTTCCCCTTTGCAGTTAGCACTTGCTAAAGAGATCTGCAAATTCAATGGGTTGTGCCTGGTTAAATAAAAATATAAAAATACACAAATTATTAAATTATCCAGTTCCTCTTTTTTCCCAGATTTTAAAATAGTCCTCAGTCATCCTTGCTTGATTGGACAATTAAAATCTATCAGTGTAGGTTGAGGGGGCCAAGATGGTGTAGAGGGGGCCAAGATGGTGTAGAGGCAGGGGAACCGACTTGGGACCCAAAGGACCCAGGTTCAAACCCCAGTCACGGCATACCTTGTGGTGTCTATGGGCGGCACACCTCACCCCCAAATGGCCCCCCGGGCGCTTTCAATAGCTGCCCACTGCCCCACCTGGTGGTGGTTGGGTTAAATGCAGAGACTAATTTCGTCTTGTATGGAAACATATACAGATGACAAATGTGACATTATATGTATAAAGCACAAGTATATGATTTTAAAAAGGCTTTCGATACAATAGATCACACCATTCTCCTTGAGAAATTGAATGAGTATGGCATTAGAGGACCAGCGCTGTAGTGGGTACATAGTTATTTGAAAGATAGGAAGCAGTTTGTACAGATAGATGATGTAAGATCTGATTTTTGTAATATCACATGCAGAGTTCCACAGGGCTCTGTACTTGGACCTAAGTTGTTTATTTTATATGTCAATTATTTGGTTAATGTGTCGGGACTCCTCAGATGTATCCTCTTTGCGGATGATACAACTTTCTTTTGTTTGGGTGAGGATATGAAACAGATGTTGGAATTGATGAAGAAGGAGTTTGTCAAAATACAGACTTGGTTTAAACTAAATAAATTATCATTAAATCTAGAAAAAACTTGTATGATATTTGGTAATAAAAAGGAAACTGCAGATGTTTCATTTACAATTGAGGGTGGTGAGATCTGTAGAGTGTGAGGTCAAGTTCTTGGGTGTTGTCATTGATGACAAAATAACTTGGAAAAAACATATAGATTCAGTAAAAATGAAAATATCTAAATCCATTGCTGTACTATATAGGGTCAAGGACCTATTGAACGACAAAGCATTGTATTTGTTGTACAACACAATCAGTTCCACATTTAATTCATTGCATTCATATTTGGGGAAAAGCATGTAAAACTATTACAGAACCTGTTTTTATTTTACAGAAAAGAGCCGTAAGGATTATTGCAAGAAAACATTACTGTCATCCATCTAGTATATTGTTTTTTCAGTTGAAATTACTGAAGTTCCATGATTTAGTAGATTACTTTATTTTAATGGGGATGTATAAAGCTCATAATAATGCACTACCCTTAAAAATTCAGACGCATTTTGTTAAAAGATCAAGCTGTTACAATCTAAAGGGAACTGATGTATTTGTAAAGACACAATAAAGAGAGAGAGAGAGAGAGAGAGAGAGAGAGAGAGAGAGAGAGAGAGAGAGAGAGAGAGAGAGAGAGAGAGTCTTTATTGTCATTTGCACCGCATGTGGTACATGTGATGAAAACGAGATTATGTACACGGGGTCCCAGTTACATCCAACAACAAATGCAAGAGAAAAACAGTAATAACATCTAGAATTAACTAAGAAAAACATCAACTAGTAATACACTAAGCCTAATATAGTGGAAATAAACAGCAGCACGAACATGAGTTTGTATGAGCAGATGGTCACAGATGAACACAGATGAACACAGCAACAAGAAAACAGATCAGCATCAGCATGATGTGATATTTTGCAGTGTTTATTTTATTTTATTTTATTTATTCATGAGTCTAACAGCCTCAGGGTAGAAGCTGTTCCTCAGTCTAGTGGTTCTACATTTGATGCTCCTCAACCTCCGTCCTGAGGGGAGTGGGGCAAAGAGTGAGTGTGCTGGGTGAGTGAGGTCTTTCATGATGCAGGTGGCTCTTTTCCTGCATCTGGAGGTGTAAATGTCTGTGATGGTGGGGAGACTGACTCCAACAGACTTCTGTGCAGCCTTCACCACTCTCTGTAGAGCTTTCCTCTCTTCAACTGTGCAGCCTCCATGCCACACGTTGATGCTGGAGCACAGGACGCTCTCCACTGCACACCTGTAGAACGAGGTGAGAACTGGGCTGCTCAGACCAGCACGTCTCAGCCGTCTGAGGAAGTAGAGTCTCTGATGACCTTTCTTGATCAGGCTGGTGGTGTTGTTGCTCCAGCTGAGGTTATCATTCATGTGTACACCCAAGTATTTGTAGCTGGAGACCACTTCCACTGCAGACCCACCTATTTTCAGTGGGGCGTGGGTGTGTTTGTTCCTTCTGAAGTCCACAATCATCTCCTTTGTCTTCTTCACATTCATGTGAAGATTATTCTCTTTGCACCAGCTCTCCAGGTGTTCCACCTCCTGTCTGTAGCTGGACTCATCATTGTTTGTGATGCATCCCACCACCGCTGTATCATCTGCAAACTTAACAATATGACAGCCTGGAAGTGTGGCTGTACAATCATATGTGAGCAGAGTGAACAGAAGGGGGCTCAGCACACATCCTTGAGGAGAGCCAGTGCTGAGGGTTATGGTGGAGGAGGAGAAGTTGTGGATCTTCACGGACTGTGGTCTGTCTGTTAAGAAGTCTAGTACCCAGTTACAAATAGAGGGGCTTAGTCCAAGTGTAGATAGTTTGTCTATCAGAGTTTGGGGGATCATGGTGTTGAAGGCAGATGTGAAGTCCACAAAGAGCAGACGCACGTATGAGTCCTTCTGATCCAGGTGGGTGAACTAGAACTAGAACTAGTTTGAAATGGTAAATGGTAAATGGAGCTTATTTATATAGCGCTTTCCAGCCCCCTGTGAGGAGCCCCAAAGCGCTTTACAATACCAACCATCCACCCATTCATCCACACATTCATACACCGGTAGCGGCGACTGCCATGCAAGGCGCCTTCCAGTCCTACTGGGAGCAACTCGGGGTTAAGCGTCTTGCCCAGGGACACAACAACACATGGTGTGCGGAACCGGGATTCGAACCTCCAACCTTCCGATCGGGGGACGACTGCCATTACCACTACGCCACGGCCGCCCACAAAATACGAAACTCCGATGTGTCTTTACGTCCTTGAAGGGACGGTCTACCTCAGTCCAGGGAGTTGGATTGTGGAATGACTTGGAGTGTGATGTGAAAAAGGCAATGTCAATGTTTGTGTTTAAGAAAATGATCAAAAATGAATTGTTGAAGAAATATGTATGACGTGGTTTAATGTGTAATATGTTGAAATTTGAAAATTGAGATGAGTTATTCATTTTTTTATTATAGTTAATTATTGTTTGAATTGATTGTTTTGAAAATGGGCAGATATAATAAGAGTTTCTTCTTTCTGCTGCCTTTCATTTTATATTTTCTTTTTTATAAGATACATGTGTTTGTTATGTATTTATTTTTATAAAATGAATAAATAAAATAAAATATATAAAGACAGTTTTCATTTATTTTATCTGTCAACCAAATACAAATTTCAGCACACTTTTTTTCTTCCCTTTTTTGACAGAAAATGACAGAAAGTTGGTGTCAGCAAATAAAGTGACAATGAAATGACAGCTGGGAAAGCTGTGGAAGATAAAGGAGCATCCTCATGTGAGAAGCTGAAGAGTGAAGGTCAAATAGGGGCTATTTGTGGGGTGGCAGCTGTCTTGTGTTTAAGAACTTACAAAACTGAGGAAAACTGTACAGCTTGTTTAATCAGAGCAGTCCTCGAACTGTATTCAGTTTAGTAGAATGCAACTGAAATGTCAAGAAAGTTAATTCTCAATAGTCCAGGCAACTGAAATGTGTTTCTATCTAAAACACATTAGTGGAGACATGTTGGCAGATAGAGAGCAGGGAGCTGACAGGCGAGCATGTTGTAGGAGACGGTGTGGGAGGCGGTGATGTTGGTACCTGTTTTCTAGTGAGTAAATTCTATCCCCAGTTGACCAGTATAAACCGTGCTCCTTCAACAACCAGATAAGTCTTTTAATCTACCTCCAGGCATTCTTGAGCTTCTCACCAAGCTCAGATACACACTCCTTTACTAATAGACTGGGACATATCTCTTGACCTTGACTATCATCTTCACTCTTGTTTGCTGTCATTTTCATGCATACAGAGAAAACAAACTATAACAGATATGATATCCAGAGGACAGATGAGTGATGGTTAAAAATGGCTAGAAAAAAAAAAGGGTGCCAGTTCACATTTTTGGGTGTGTTTGTTTGTTTTTAATATCTTAGACAATATTTTTAGCCATCTTGAGGATGCCTCAAAAGGTTGAGTCATGTCCTTTGGATGGGTTGTTCTTTCTTGAAACATTTCATATTTTATCAAAAGACTTCTTCAGTCTGAGGAGCTGAAAGCAAATTCAGTTTTCTAAGCAGCAACATGTTCATAGTGGATTAACCAGTTTGCTGGTCAAAGCTAGTTGTTCACATGCAAAAAAGGAACATCAGCCTAATAACTAATTGATAGTGTTCTGATGGTCACTTCCTATTCACAGAGGTCTGAGTACTAGCAATAACAGTAGTCTAAGACGGGGACATTTGGACACAGAGGCCTCCACTCCTGTTTGAAAACAGGTGAGTTCTCTTCACAAAGATGGCCTCCTTTACTCCTCTCCCAAACCAATGTTCCTCTCGATCAAAAATGTGAACATCTTCATCCCTCACTGCTGGTCTGGAGATGAGTGTAAACTGCACAGTACTGGCCTAATGAAGTTTCTCTTCTGTGCTGGTCCATCCTTTAGGCCAGTGGATGCTTTGTTTCCTTGGTGTATGACTTATCACAGTCCTCCTGACACTTAACAGCATACACGGTACTAGTCTGTGCCTACTCTGTGCCAGGGGGCTGGATCATTGGGAAGAACCAGTCTTTTTCGTAATGTATTTTGCATTTGGTCTTGGTTGTGGCCACAATGGAGAATCCTGACTTACATAAGTACTGTATGTATTTGTGGATGGCTAAAGTTTCTCAGCGCTCAGTTCAAGATATGGATATTATTTTGAAATAGAAATCCAGAACGGGCCCCACTGATCTTCACATGAGTGGAGTTTTACAAAATGTTAGAAAGAAGTGGAAACATGCCCATCTGCATTTTCTGCACCCTCGTAAACCACAAAGCAAGTTTCCCCTTAAAAACTTGAATTGTGCAACCTGAAAAATATTTCTATTCATCCCTTTAATTGAGTTGTTCAGCTGATTCAGTAGTGAAAAAATATCATTGAGGTATGCCTTTTTGGCTGGGAACTTTGTGTTGAATTAGTGATGTGATGTGTGATGTTTGTACGTACGTACGTACGTACATACATACATACATACATACATACATACATACATACATATATACATACTATATATATATATATATATATATATATATATATATATATGTAACATAGTTAATATTGAATATAATTCCACTTGTCATTACTTCCAAGTTTAGGTTCATGTGTAATGGGTGAAACAGCGCCCCCTCTGGCTGATTGGCGGTTATAAATATTGTGAACACAGACATCTCATTGCCAGTTCATACGAGATGGGCATGAGGTGCTGTACCCGCTGTGATGAACCTGATTTATGATCAGTCCATATTCTGTTCTGTACAGATAAACAACGTTTCACCTCATCCTGTCTCCTGGTCCTTAATAACACAACGCAGACCTGATTTATTCTGAACGAATTCACCATTTGATGAGGTTACATTGGTGCCTGTGACCCGTTCTTCAACTACTCCAGCGCGAGTGGCTGCGTCTACTTTCTGGAGCCGCGGCAGTTGGTGGGCTGCGTCTACACCCTGGAGCCGCGGCAGTTGGTGGCTGCGCGCGCATCTGTCCCGTTCATCAGACCCGGCCGGTACCGCAGCCCCGTGTGGATTCTTCGCTGCTCAGTCTGGTAGTGCAGTGGCCAGTCTGAAAGTGTGGAGCTATTTTTTTTAATTCATTTTAACCGTTTTGTGTTGATTGAGCGCTGTGGCTGCACTATGATACAGGAGGTCTTTTTTTTCTTCTTTCTTTCTCTCTCTCTCTCTCTCTCTCTCTCTCTCTCTCTCTCTGCGCTGCGCTCTCTGAAGGAGGAGGGGCACTTTGAGACAAAATAAGTTTTAATGTTTTTACAGCTTTTTCATTCAGGTTTTTCTTGTTGATTTGTTGAAGGTGCACTTTTGCTCGTGTTTAATTTGTAAGTGATCAAATTAATAATAATTAATAATAATAATAATTAATAATAATAACTGAAAATTATTATTATATATATATTTTTTTTTTGTTTTTTGTTGCTTTTGATCATTAAGGGCTGAGTTATGGCAAGCAATAATTATTTTGGTAGGGGGAGGGGGTTTGAAATGTTTACTCCTATGCCTGCAGTTGCCAGAGGTAGGGGTTTGTATTTGAATACCCCAGAAGCATCCACACCAAAATCAAATTTTGTTTATGTGGGTGAAAGAGTTAATGACACTGTTAATGCTCCACAGTGTGAAGTTGATGGTAGACTTTTGAGTGACATAGCTTCACGAATTGGAGTTTCAATAGGTGAAAGTATTGCAGCTTGCATTGAGACCCGTTTGAGTAATACAGTGGGTCCAGGGGTGGTTGGAGCTACAGCTAACGAGTCTACCATGTTAAATGTCATTGTTCGCCCTGATGTGAAAGAACCTGTGAGTTTTAAAGGGGATCATGATTCATGTTCAGTCCAAGAGTGGGAGGTTATGATGTTAACTTATATGAGAAAGAAAGACATCCCTGTGGCTGAACAGGCTGATGAGGTGATGTCTAAGCTGGTGGGGAGGGCACATGAAGTAGTTAAAGTTGGCATACGCAGTAAGCCAGTTTTAAATCTGACTACAGGACCTGAGCCCATTTTTGAGATACTGAAGCAGCACTTCAGTGATACTATGTCCTCTAGCTTGCCCTTAGCAGACTTTTATGCTACGGTGCCCCACCCTGACGAACATCCCTTTGACTATTGGCTGAGACTTAACAAAGCTTTGGACATGACAGAGGACTCTTTAAAGAGACAAAATAAAGCTTTTGACTCTCTGTCTGGTGATCTAGCTGCCATGTTTATCCAGAACTGCCCTGATCCTGAACTGTCACTCATATTCAAATGTAAGCAGCTGAAAGATTGGACAGTGGCTGAAATTCACGAGAAGCTTGTTGAGAATTGCAGAAATCGCAAGCGACTAACCAAACACAAAATGTCAAGCATCCTGTCTTCCCAGCACCAGGAAGTCACCTCGTCTGTGCAGAGTGCGACACTCCGTACTGAAGTACTACCTCCAGCTGCTGCTATTGGGAAGACAGCTGAGAGCTCGCCAGACCGCCTGGACCGGGTCATCGCTCTACTTGAACGTGTGCTGGAGCAGCAGCCACAACAGCACAATGTTCAAAGAAGGTTCAATGTACACACCCAGAGGGACCAGCCGACAAAAGTAAAGCCTGCCTTACCTTGTGCTGTGTGTAGCGAGGGTGGACACACTACTCAGTACCACTGCAGGTCCAACCATCTGTGCTTCAGCTGTTTTGCACCTGACCACATCCGAGCAGAGTGTCCAGGGACTGTGGTGAGGAAGCCTGGGAGCGATAAGCAGGTGGTGCAGCCTCAGGAAAACTGACTGGCCTGCATGTGGTGGGGACAAGTGTTGGGCCTAAAAGTGATCCCCCTGTTGCAAATATTGAAAATGACATGGAGTCTATATGTCAAAGTGCATGTGAAGTGAGAAAAATGGGATATACACCAATAATCCAAAACATTCAGAGACTCAAACAACATGACAACTTGTTTTATGAAAATGTGACACTGGGAGGAGTGGTTACGGTCAGAGCTTTGCTGGATAGCGGGTCGATGGCGTGCACACTGAGCTCTAAAGTAATACCTCAGCTGTTACAGCAGGATGTTTTAAGAAGCCCCGCCCTTGAGCCGACAGCCACTGTGTTGATTGGATGTGGGGGGTCCAGGACATTACCTTCTGGCATGTGCGATCTGGAGATGGATCTTTATGATTACAAAGTGATTGTCCCAACATTGATCGTTGAGAACCAGAATGAAGAACTGATTGTTGGCAGTAACCTGTTGAAATACATTATTAACAGGTTTAAGCTGAAGCAAGACATCCAGGACCAAGGCCCCACAGCACTCTGTGACAGTAGTGATGCAGAGCAGAAACTGCTACATTTGTTGGCAAGGGTGGAAGCTGCC